>JAULBS010134942.1:0-13139 GCA_032355785.1 Symmetromphalus regularis | reverse complement strand
CAATAGCCGATGATAAGATAAAAATCAATGTGCTCTAGAGGCGTCGTTAAATAAAACAAACTTTACTCTTTTTTTTCCTTTATAAAAAAAATATGTAATAATTATAAAATTAGTTCTATTCATTCATTTTAGTTCATTTTATTTTTATTTGTCATGTAATTTTATTTCTATGTTGAGGGTCCCCCGAACCGGAAGGGCCCCGATATTGCTTTCGGATTGAGGCAAAGCAGTTTTTTATTATTTTTTTATTTATTAGTTTTTAAAAAGTATTTTCGTAAAGACCCTGAGTATCCCACTGTTTCGGGTTCGTGTTCTTTCGTGAAATCCTGGATCCGATACAATGCAAATAAATATCCCAATAACAATAATAAAACACATAACAAAATATTATGTATATTTATTTAATATGTTAAATAGTAAAATTGTGTATACATAACTTATATAACATTTAATGTATGAATCATTAAAAGAGTGTATCACATCTGAAAATAGATATCACATGGCATGCTTTATATCACAGATAAAAACAAAAACAAAATAATTATACTAACTGGCAAAAGAAATGATACCAAGGATAATTTAACGATAACTATGAGGAACCACACATAATTTTGAAAATAGCATTTGTATTTGCAAAACAGATATAATATTATAGTCGACATAAATGCTATAATTTAATTTAAGCAGCGATGAAAATAAAATCTGCAGAAGCATTACACAAAATATCCTAAATATTTTATTCTTATTTTTGGTATCGTTTATTTTGTCTGTTAGTTTATTTACTTTGGTAGGATTTTTTATAATTTATTTATTTCGTTTTTGTAAAATAATATTTTGTGCATATAACATTGTATTGTAAGCCAATCAAGCACTGAAGGTAATGTTTAAAACTTGCATATATCAATTTTTCGTGAGTAAAACAGGATAACGTAACCATCAATATGACTTTTGTTACCGATACAAATATGAAAAATGGGTACTACACGTTGTTGAAAGTAAATGGTAACACCAAGAATAAATGGTAAAATCCAACTACAAAAACTTATCTAAACAAGATAAAGGAGTTTGTGCTAATACAAACATTTTGTACTATTCAATATATTAACATGACATTATTTATTCACATGGTTTTCTTAGCAATATTAACAAAAATATAAACATAAAAAACAAGCTATCAAAACAACATTAGATGTAAAGTTTAATACATTATTATGGTTGCATAAAACACATCTAATAACATGGCCGCTGAAACTGTCCAGAAGCAATTTAAATCGTTTTTTTATATCTATATTTCAGCCATCTAGCCCTCAACATCGCTAGTCCGCCGCCCCAATGTCATAATCGTTCCGGCGGCCCTGGATGAGTGCCAAATGTACATATGAACTGAGCAGACTGCAGTCCAGGGACTCATAATCTTAAAGGGACTCGGCCTCCTGTTCCTCGTCATCATACGCTATTAAATTTGGGCACCTAGCTCAGGGCCTCCAGTTGTTCTAATCCGGCACTGTACCGGATATTTATATATTTCCTCACATACATTTCAAATAATACATTTTAAGACTGTGTTGTAAACAAGATTGCCAACAAAGAATATTGCAGATGTTTAAAGTGGTAAAAGATAATGCGATTATAAAAGCCACTGTTCACCATCAGCTCTTTCTTGTACAAAACAGAAGCTACAGGAAAGTGGCATGTATGTACGCTAATTCTCTTTGTCATACACATAATATAAGATTCGCCTAACAATCGGCATTTAATGTCTTCTGTCTGAAGGTTTACAGTTATTATATAGTTCTGCAGCTGGCTGACACCACTATCACACAAGTACGTAGAGCCGTCGATAATAATATAAAGTGAAACCTAACTATAACAAACAAATGTGAGACCAATAAATAGTGACTCTGTTTTAGGACAGATACTTATTGTGCATTTTTCACACACACACACACACACGCACACACACACACACACACACACACACACAAACTCAAGAGAGAGAGGAGAGACAGACAGACAGAAATAATATTCGGTTACTGGATGTCAAATAATTGCTCTCAGTGAGCTAGTCTCCGATGCGTTTTGAACCACTGTCTTCAGCTTGAGAGTCCGATGTTCTACCGTTGAACTACGGAGGCTCAGTCTGAAACCGTCCAAACACAAATCTGAGTTATTAGCAGTGCAAAACGCTACACTGACTGATGTCATTTCAAAATACAAAATGTTATTTATTGACCCAGTCTGTATTATTTTAGCTATTATTAGTATGTACAACTGGAACCGTTGTGCTTATAATTATGTGCATGCTATGACTTGTCAGTATGCACAAAAAAGAGACGTTAGACGGATTGTAGGTTTAAGGATGCATAGCTAAAACTATTAGTGGTCAACATATAAATATTTTGAAGCTGAATGATTAACAACGAATTATAATTTTTAAAAACGCTATTCGTGTGCCTCTTCTTGACGCTCTTCTGATATTGTGAGAAATTGTACATGTGTTATGACAGAAATTACACAGAAATGCATACAAACATTTATGGTGGTGTGCAACAGCAAGAACAACAACTAACTGTCATAATAACGTTCCAGTTATTATGACGTCACCATTACAGTCTCTATTTTTATTCAACAAGACATATTATGATTTTCCAGATTTTGTAGATTTACTCGACTTTGTGTCTTCTGTCTCTCCTCCTTCCTCTCCCTCCTCATCCTCCTCATCAGAGGAGTCAGGCTTCTCGTCAAACATGTCATCTGGGAGGTCAAGACACATCAGGTCTTGCTCATTACTCATCAGTTTCAAACATATCACGTCAGTCTTCTCATACAGACCAAACGCAATGAGCTTGCCGCCCAGAGCCACATGACAGCACATTATGTTCGTGTCTGGCGTGAAGACCGCTATCACGGCCATCTTTTCCAGATCCCAAACTGAGATATCACCTGCAAACACTACAGCCTGGGTACCGCTTTCTGCGATGAAAATTTTACTTTTGATTCCAAATTGTAGACCTGCGTAGCCTTTTATTTTCTTTAGAGAATTTGACTTCATCGGGTCCCAAATATGTAGCTCGTTTGGACTCTTTCCAATAACAATTCGTTCAGCGTCATCAGTGATGCCTAGGGTGTAGACATCAGCTTCCCGTTTTAATCTTCTCTTTATCTGACCAGTTGTACAATCCCACAGTGTGACGTAGCTGATTTTACTTTGTTCGTCGTAGTTGGCGTGCACCAAATAGCTGCCGTCATACGTGATTGCGGACGCGTGTAAGAACATCATTGATGTGCTGCTCTCAATGGTTTGTGTGTGTTTGTGCTCAGGAATGTTAAAGACACACATGTGGTGAGCGTAATAGGACGCGACTAGCACCTTCTCATCTCCGCTCACAATAAATTGCTCTATTCCATTGTCCTTCTCTTTCTGAATATCATCCAGTCGTTTCACTTCCTCTTCTAGTTCTCTTTCATGACGTTTTTGACGAGCCGATCGGGTTTCTGCTCTTCTATCCCAAGGTGTCATTTTTGCCGTCGTTCCTCTAGGAACCTGTGGTACTTCTGGTACAAGGGGGTTATTTTTCATTCGATCAAGCTTCTTGAAGTTTGTCCGAATTCTGTGCACAACCTGCCCGGTTACGAGACTCCACACCATGAAGTGTGTCCTGTTGTCAGACGGACCCATCAAGTGATCTTCATCTATGACCAAGTATTCATGAGCTGGTGCTGGAACTATGTAACAGCCAGTGAGCTTCTTCTCGTAGCGTTTTGATCTGAGGTTGTAGATGAGGATAGTTTGAAACACCGGTTTCGACTCATCGGTTGCAGAAGAGAATCCTCTATCTGTTAAGATCACCAGTCGTGTATTCCTCATAAGAAGGACATCTGAGAACTCTGTCAGACCTCGTTCTATCCTCACAGCACTCTGTAGACACTTAGCTTTCACAATATTCCAAACACTGATAGGACCATTATTTATAGCCTTAGCTACGATGTACTGAGGATTACTCACCATTGGCATAATTTCGATGATTCCTAAAGATTTCTTTAGTTTTGGTGCTGGTAAGTTAATTTGATTACTGAGGTTCCAGATTCTCAACGTTTTGTCACCTTTAGCGGCAGTCAAACAGAACCTGAAATCGATACAAGCGCCCATAGTGGAGACACCTGAATGTCTCCCGAGATGTTTGTGATCCTCTGTTTCCAAGTTCCAGATGGCTATATCTGACATGTTGGCTTTTTCTGTAGCACACACGGCTATTGCATGTGATCCCATGAGGTTGATGTATAATGCTGTAATATGATCGCTGACACAGCCTCGAACGCTTCTCAAGTATTTGCCCTTCTTGACATCAAACAGCTCAAGCTGGTGTATTTCATGAAGACTCAGATAATATTGCCTGCAGCAAAGGATATAGTAGTCCCTAGCATAGCCTAAAGCAACTATAGATGAAGACTTATCGTGGCAGTTCAAAGTATGTAGCACTTTTCCAGACCTGCCATTCTGAACAATCGCATTGTTAGAAGCTCTGAACGCATAGAGAACTTGATCGCCTGGACTTCCATCTGAAACAAGTAAGGAATTGTCCTTGTGAATACCACCTTCAGGGAGCTCTTTCTCGCAAACTTGAGTAAATGTTTCCAGTTCCCACGAACAAAACATATTGCATCCATCAAAGACTGCGACTAGGAGACGGCCATCACCGACTACTGTAATGGTAGCAGGATCAATATAATTATCTATCACATGGACACAAGTCCCAAGCTTTATGTTCCAAATTCTGATTATTGTTTTTTCTGTTGTCACTGCCAGGGTGTTATTTTTTGCTGTTCTGATAAAAGACACTTTTGCGCCTATTCCTTCGATTGTTTTCCGAACACGTCCTGTACGGATGTCCCACAGTTTCATGGTGTTATCCAGAGATGTAGTTAGAGCCATCAAGCCATCTGATGTTGGTGTTAAGGCTGTGATAGCTTCTGTATGACCAGACAAGAGATCAAACAAGATGCCTCCTGGTTCAGTCAAACATTCAACGGAAGGAACAAGGGAGGGCAAAGATGAAGCTCTAGCCTGGGCTACAAATGAATGAATAGTTGGATACTTTTTGGGATCTGCGGCAGTCTTTGGAACGTCCCTTGCAATAATGCCATTCAGTCGACCAATAACCTGTGACGCGAGTTGACGAGGATCTTTATACAACGCATTACCAGAAAGATGGAGTGTATCAGAGATTGACTTCAACTCTATGTCACTTGGTTCTAACTGCAGAACTATGTGATATTCTTCTAACAGAGCACGTAATCCTGTTCCTGACAGTTTGGACAGAACCCATTCAAAATTGCACAATGTTTCAGATTTGAGAAGGTCATTTTGTTGTGATCTTAACAGGTGATGTGGAAGTTCATTAATTTTGCGTAGATTATAAACTCTGTCTGTTCCATCATGTTTAGAATCTTCAGGTTCACTATACAAGTCTTGCTTTGCCACTAACCTTAGAGATCCTCTTTCACTTCCAGTGTAAGGTTTGGGCGTTTCTGCCCAGATACTCATGAAATATTCGGCCATTGCTTTGTGGTAAGATGGTGCTTTGTCTCTCTGGTTCATATATCTTTCCTCTGCGGCATCTCTGAACTGTCCATGTGACCAGGTTATTGTTTTCATATTGTCAGCCAGGACTTCGGTCAAATAGTCTGACATATCATCCTTTAGTCGGATCCACAGCAGACTTGGAAGTCGTCGTACTGGAGGTGCGTAGAGCGTCATGACGTCATCCATAACGACGTCATCAAGTGACAGGAGATCTTCCATCTCATTGCTAGTCACTCCACTACGTGAAACAGTGATATAGCCCAATGCCCTTCTCACTAGAGATTCACCATGATCACGTTCAAGTTTTCCAAATTTCACAGCTGCCATCTTTTTAACAGAATCTGCCAACTTGGTTTGTTCTTTGTTCATGTAGGAGGTCCAGTGTAACGTCTCGTTGTATGCCAATTTCAAGAACAGTGGGGTTGGACATTTCTGGAACGTGTCCATCAGAGTATCAAACTGCTCCTGTGTAAGTTCTCGTTCCCCAGTGTTCAGCCAATGGGACACGATTGCCATAGCATCAGCTGTTGGCAGATCCGTGACTTCAACAAAGGACTCAGTCATTCCTTCCATGGTTTTCTGAAGAGCTGGAAAGCAGTCGTACTCTTCGTTTGGAAGGGTGGAAACTATCAAGTGAACATTTTTTGGAAGATCTTTAGGCAGCCATGTCATTTTCCTGCCATCATGGTCATCTGCAAAATAAAGATCGAATTTTTAACCAAATAATAAAATAAAATCAAATCAATTATGGTTAACATAAATTTCTCAAAAGCAATTTAATTTCTTAGAACATTGTATTTGATATTTTCACAGCAAATCTGACCAATTTAATTAAGATGACCAATTTTGTTATAAAATTTAAAAATTAGTCTTGACTTGTTAATGATTTCAATCATAATATTATGCTAATTTATGTTAATTTATCATTTTTACAGTAAAAGTATGCGAAATATTAGAACCCTGTTTTGTTTTCTATAACAACACCACTACAGCACATTGATTTATTAATATTAGCTATCAGATGTAAAACATTTGGTAATTTAGACAGTGTGAGCCAAACTCCAACGGTTTTTGAATCATCGTCTTTTTCTTGAGTGTCCAGTGTCCTACATCTGGACTACTGAAGCTCATAAACATTAGAACCCAACAAAATACATTTAAATGTTCTTCAAATGGAATAACTCTTGGAAACATTTAACGATGGCTCTAGAAAACATTGATTTTTATCTTATCACCGCTATTCGACGTTAATCATATGGTCATTCTGACATAAGTATTTAGAAGAAACCCGCTACTGCCACATAGGCTACTCTTTCCGATAAGCAACAAGGGCTCTTTTATATGCACTGTCCCACAGACATGACAGCCATTACCACGGCCTTTGAAGAACCAGTTGTGGACCACTGGTTGGAACGGAAAATAGTCCGAACTGCAAATGGGTCTACTGAAAAGGATCGATCCAACAACCGACCAATTCACAGGTGGACTTGCTACCGTTTGAGCTATACCCCACTCCCTCTTGGAAACAATTCAAACAAGCTTCACTTTTAAAATCTTGAAAGGGCAATAAGTGCTTATTGGCAATAGTTAAGATAAACTGACCAGTAATTTTATCCAGAGCATCAATGATTATCACCAAGGGCTGCTCCTCTGTGGTTTGATTGATTCTGTAGGCAAAGTAATTCACTAGACCCTTGTAATCCTAGAAACGGAAAGGTGTGTTATTAATTCAGTTATCACGTATAAGGAAATAAATAAGGAAACAAATGAAACAGTGCATAACATCAGAATGTGTCAATAAATGAGGAATCGGAGTTTGTGTATCAACATTATAACAAAATATATATGTACATTTGCATTACGCTTTAAGATTACATTTGGTAACAACCGTTACATTTCTAAGATTTGTACAATAGGAGAAAGGTTATATACAATAGGTCACCTTTTATGATTTCCTATAAACTTAATAGAGAAGTCTGTGGCGGATCCAGAAAATCAATTTGGGGGCGGGGGGTGTATTCTTTAACATTTAAGAAAAAAATAAGAATAGTTTTTTTATGATATTTTTTTTAATCACAAAATTATGGAGGGGTCCCTGTAGATCCGCCACTGGAAGTGTAAATTATAGAGACGTGCGTTACCGCGGGGATGTTGTTGTAGCTGCAGCCTGTTATTTCACACATCTGTCTGCACATGTCTCGCAGTAAAGAGCGCACGTTTGTGGAAGATGCCGTTACCCCAACAGATCTGACTATTACACGAACGTCCACCCTATATACAATATATAAAACAGCATTGATTCAGTGTCCTAACTAATAAACACAAGCTTAAAGTAATGTACCAATTTGTATACATAATGTAATTATGGGGTATATGTTCTGAAAGAGTTTGACCTTTTTCAAAAGTAATATGCCCAGAAATAAAAATAAATTTTATATTTATTGGAGAAACCTATTTAAGTAGGTTTAAAGCCAGCTTTGTTAAAAACCTCTATTGAAATACCGGTTATGTCGTTATAATAAAATTCGTAGCTACTAGTATATGTTTTTCTGAAAAATAAACAATCAAAAGCGTCTTAGAATGGAACTTAGAAGAAAGATATAAAAACGTAATTTGTTAAAACAAGTAGATGATTAATACAGGCTATTTTACAAATTAAATAATAACAAATATACATACCCTTTAACCCATTTATGAATATCTTTAGCGGCTTTAGACAAAATGGCTGACTTCCCACTTCCTGGTTTCCCATATATAACCAATGGAGAGGCAGACGGCGACCGGATGTAGGTTTTTATTTGCTGCAGAATATCTTTTCTTCCATGGAATTGTTTAGCTCTGATGATAAATCATAAAATTAAAAACACTCTTGGTACAACAAACAAGTATACTGTATGTGAGTTTATGAAGTACAAGTGTGGTTTATTTATCTATATAAACTGAAGGTTAGTTTTGACGAATACAAACATCTATCGTAAATGTAGTGTTTGACCAAAAATGAATAAATGTAGTTTTTGACCAAAAAATGAATACATTTTGTTAAACAAGTCATCACTATGCCTTTTTATTTTATTCTTATTGTTTTGCTAGACATGTTTAACAAAAGAAAACATTGGTTACGAGGGTGGAGATTTAGACAGCTCTCTCAGTCACTTACCACACAGTTTTTTGTATGAAATTGTTTTTAAGTAACGATCTTTTGCCTTACTGCCCATATCCCTATGAAACATTCTTTGCCCAGTTGCCTCCTCCCAGAAAAATGTTATCTACCACCCTGCTTACCTAGTATGACACACCATGACATGTTGTGAGACTTCTTCGAACAGATTGCTCTGTTTATCAACACGATCACTCTCAAATTCCTCCTCCAGTTGTCTGCGAATGGAGTCGTGTACCGCTTTGCACATGCGCTCTAAGTACAGGAAATGTTCCCTATTTCCGGATGTAACCAAGCCGCCATCTGCCCATTCCACTTCAAAATTGTGTATGTGGATGTCCCGTAACTGTAGCGATAGAAACATTTCACATGGAATATTGCAAATATCTTTTCAAGATTAATACATTTATTTCTAGCTTCATGGTGTATGGTGAACGTGATAAATATCCATTTTCTATTTCTATAAAGATCCGAGCGATTACTACTGGGGGAATCTTTATAGAAATGGACATCAGATGTCATCTCTGTTGAGTGGTTTATAATTATCTACTACTGATTTGCCACAGAACAAATGTTTTTAAAATAGACCAGATGAATGTAGACTTTCACATGTTTGAATGTTTGATATTTTTATTAGTATCAAATGGTTACGTAAGAAAATATCTCAAATCCTACATGCTCAATTTGTACAAAACATGAATAATGAAACTAAAGTTTTATTAAAGAGAATCAAGTATAGAATTATATTTCTAGATAAATTTAATTTGAGAGGTTATCTTGTAAAGCTCTCTAGAAATAAATTAAAGTTATTACTTAAATAGAACCTACAGTGTGAGGAAATAGAATTTGTAATGTATCACATAACATGTACTCGACGAAACTTGAGATGATTGTATTATATATTTAAGTGTATTGATCCTGTTTTATTAAATATTTTATCAAATCTACCTGAAAATATCGGCATCAGCCTAATACAATTGCTTATATTAACAGTTCAAGAATATATACTCAAGCAAAAAAAGAAAGTATACATGTTGAAATATTTTTGTTTCATAGGATAGTCACAGTAATGGTCTATTGGCAGCAAACACGTGCGTAACTTGTGATATTAAAGCTTGTAACTTGTGATGTTATGCGCGCGCGCACACACACACACATGAGTTTATTTTAAAGAAATTAAATTTATTAATAAGAACAACATCTGAGAGGGTATGTTGTCCATGTTAACTTGTGCATAGATGTGCAGTATTTATTTGTAAATATAATTGTATTATGTTTCTCGACACAGACATTTAGTTACCAGATTATTTAATAAGTAATGGCTTATTGGAATCAGTAGTATTCCCAGAGCAGTGTTGTGTTGTATTGCATGTACTTGTAGTATTGTATCACAGTCAAACAAAGTTCACTTTTATAAATATGTTGTAGCATTCATCTTAAGTTACACAACATGCATCTGAAATTTAAATGCCACAAACAGTTCTTTTGTTTATCGATTGCGCAAATAACACAAAGGTATAATTGTATCTAACATTATTCGTTTGTGCTTTCCATATCAGTTTTAATTGTCCAGTGGTATGACATCAGATTCTCAAGCTGAAGACAGTGGTTCAAACCCCATCGGAGGCTGTCTCAGACTACATATTGGAATTAACAAAAGTTTGGCATTCAATACCCGATGATTAATAAATCAATATGCTCTAGTGGTGTCGTTAAACAAAAACAAATTAAAGTTACGTACTTTTCATTATCAGAAATGCGTGATTCTCAATTAATATATAATTATGATTCTGATTCTGTGTAATTAAAATATATATCTAAATATAAATAGTTTATTCTTAGAACACCTACTTTATTTTTCAAAACCTCTGTTCGAAGATGGTCTATTCGTGTATTCATTCTAAGATCCAGTTGGTTCGTATTTTTCTGGTCCACGTCCACATACACGTTCACCTTTTGGTCGTTCAAGTGATCTTTGATTCCGCCCATTGTTCTCCTGATACACAGTGTGTGGGTTGTGTCGGGGTCCCCTAATATGTGATCCAGTTCGACTTCAAGCACTGAAAACGTTATATGCATGTAGAAAATACTGAGGTAACTTTACTTACTACAGATTATGTTTCGATGATGTGTACTATATCGAGCACCAAACTTGGTGAAAATGAAATGATAAAGTATTTCCATATATAATATTTTTTAACCAAAAAAGTTATTAAATTATATAGCTGTGTGTGCGTGTGAGAGCTTGCGCGTGTGCGTGCGTGTGACATCCGCCACCACAAAATGGATCGGAGGGCAAAATTGTCGATTTTGATATTCTTGCTGCTTATTGCAATAAGCAGATTTAAAAACAACATAGTGATCGAACAAATACGTCATAAATATTAAACTTTCAGGAGACCGAAGCGGAGGAATGGGAAATGAAGAGAGGGAATGTTGGCGGGTTGGAGGAGTGGCGGTGCGTGTTGTAGATAAAAATAGTAATATATTACACTGTGACTGGTTTATTTTCTTTTATTTTTAATAACTCCACAAAGATAGTGGATGAACTGAAAGTTTCGTATTTGTGACGTATTTGTTCGACCGCCATGTTATTTTTAATGTGTCAGCGGTTGAAGGCGAAATCAGTGGACACTGTGGGATTTACTGTGAAAAGGGATGTAATAAGCGCGTAAGTTGGCAATTTTATTGTATATCTAGATATTTCTAGTAATGTTTTGGTCGGAAACTGAAGCATTTGTAGCCAGAAAAATTCAGGGCTTTGCTCTATAGCAGGTATATAGCCAACCAATAACCAATAAGCAATAAGCAGCCCGTCCATTTTGGACTACCCTAATACCAACATAATTGGGCACCCAACAGAACCAATTTTTTTTTTTTTTTAAGATAAAAAGACATACTTTCCTATCGCCATCCCCATTAAAGAATGTTCTGGCTTCATGTTTTGTGGAGCTTGAAGACACGAAAGTATGTCTATAAAAACATTAATTTGGATGCATCTGAAATCAGAATGCTAATCGTTTCCATGGCATCAAGTATAGCCTGAATTTTGGCAGTAAAAATAGAAGCCGAATCAAGTATACTCTTGGAAATTGTTTCAGATCGGAACACTGATGGGAACAAGATGATTAATCAGGCCCTTACGCAGGGGGAGGGGGGTAGGGGTGCGCACGCACGCCCCCCCCCCCTCCCGATCTGTCGAAGTCCGTAAATGCAAATTTGGATTGACGCTAATTTACTAGAATAACGTTAAAAACAAAAATATAAAATGGATATCCTTCGGGCCTTCACAAACGCACCCCCCTAAAGAAAATCCTGCGTACGGGCCTTTTAATTCGATGGCATAAATTATGAAAAGATGAAGACCTCAGGGGTGGTTCCAGCAATTGTGAAGGGGGGGGGACGCAACTTTGGAGGGCTTTGGTCTGTACTTGCGCTTAGGGTTTTACAAGAAAAAATTTCATTGCCCGAATTCGATTTCTTTGACGTGTATTACCTGTTTTCCCGGCAACTTAAACTTCTCTTTATTGTATCAATGTAACACTTAACCATGTTGTCTTAGCGCAAATATAGTCATGCTGAAGTACACAAGGGGTCTATAATGGTGTCAAACAAGGGGGTGCGGGATGACAGTGGGTTGGACCGTAACCCCTCCACTTTATGGACAGGGGGAATGTTCCGTCCACCCTCCCCCCTCTTTCAGAAACTGATGCTGACTTTCATAATGCTCATTTTTATGACACACTGATATGCGTGGTTTTGGCTTCAGTATACTACTGAAGAGACGTAGAAATAAGGTCTAAGAGTCAATACATGTAATAGCTTAAGAGCCACGTGTTCATCGATGCGTTGTCTGCTGCCCACGCGTTTTGTCTATTAAACACCTGTATACCAGGCGCGGTTCCAGCAATTGTGAATAGGGGGACAACAATGGAGGGCGAAGCCCTACCTTGCGAGTGCCGAAGGGTTTACACAGGAAAAAATTTCATTGCCCGAAAATTAGGGAGGGGGATGCGCCCCCCCCCATGAAACCGCGTATGTATACCATGCCATAGCCATACAAATTGTGATCGCTTTTAACCCAGCATAGCTGAACACGTAACGGTGTGTTCCAGCGACATGCCATACTACTGTAACATGACGCAAGTTATGGAAAGCAGGAAGACAGACAAGTTATGGAAAGCAGGAAGACAGACAAGTTATGGGAAGCAGGAAGACAGACAAGTTATGGAAAGCAGTACTTAAAGGCATGGTCACACGGAATTTAAGGGGCTTTGTGGTATAAATATTGATTACGAATGAAACTTACATGCATTTGTTGATACTAGATCTCGTTTTCATATCACGCAAGACATTTTAACTGAACCATGGTATAGGGAATTCCATGTCGAGTCGATC
>JAULBS010134931.1:0-13139 GCA_032355785.1 Symmetromphalus regularis | reverse complement strand
TGAACCAGTTGTGGACCACTGGTTGGAATGGAAAATAGCCCAAACTGCAGATGGGTCCACTGAGAAGGATTGATCTGACGACCGACCAATTCATAGGCAGACACGCTTACCATTTGAGCTATATCCCGCTTCTTGCAAGAAATTGAGTAGAAGTTAACATCACACACACAAAAGCAATTTTACCATTATCATTCAGTGAAGAAAGTAAAAGAAACTGAATAAACAAAACACGATTTTCTGGTGTTAATTCAGTTTAGTATTGAGTTTACACAAGTTACAATAATCTGGATAAATCTAGCTGTGTGATAAGTGTTGTCTATTGTTTATTCAACACTGTAGTGTGTGCTTTTTATCTCTTGTTTAGTGACCTAGTTACATAGTTTGCCGTCACTGATCATCTACTGTGTTGACAAATCTAATTACTATGAACAGGATGATGTATTATAAAACTCTTACACCACATGGTTTTGTTAGTTGGTTTCATTTTTTATTTTGATATTGGCTAAAGTCGCAGTCCTCATAAAATTTTACATTAAAAGATTGTGAGAACTCTGTGACTGCAGAGAAATACCAATTTAAGGTGTTTTTATTTGTTTTATTTCTAAAATAATTTGTTAGATTATTAATGGGTTTACGTGTCTTTTCTGCAGTAGAGGTCCTTGGGACACAACTTGTTTCTTTTCCGGAGGTTCTGTCTTAAAACCTAAGGGTTCCAAATTTGCTCAGGAACTGTGAAAACAGATTTTGCATTAAAACAAAAAATTCTTTATTTTAAATTATCTTTTAATGCACTAAAATGTTCCTTTAAACCACATTGCTCCCTATTGTTCATCCATGACTGAAATACATAATCAAAACATTTTTTGTATTTTTATAAGTCCTATGGGATGAAGTGTCTAATGTTTGAGGTCTATGTGATGTTTTGTTGCATCTTTTACACAGGTTTTGGGAGTTACAAAACCCTGAATTATTGTAAAGTACATCCTACATGTGTATTATAGGCCTGCCTTTAATACACTAGTTATTTATAAGCTTGTTATAGGGGCAATTCCACTGTCACGGGTGTGACCATCAGGGAGGTTTTATAGAATATAAAATGAAAACCTACAAAGTGGCTTTGGTTTCAAGGTGAGATTAGAAACACTGACACCCAAATTATGAAGTACAGTCACCATTATATTTGAAAGAGAACTAGTATAGTGACTACCCAAAGTTTTACCTCTGTAATAGGTGTGACCTTAACTCTCACACCTGTTACAGGAGTAAAACATTGGCTGATGAATATAAGAGGCTTCTGATAAATATAATAATGACTGTACTTCATAATTTGAGTGTCAGGGCTTCTAATCACATCAGGAAACTAAAGCTGCCATGTGAGGTTTTTGTGGTATATTCTGTAAAACCTCTCTGATGGTCACACCCGTGACAGTGGAATTGCCCATATTCAAAAGCAATAAAATTAAGTGTAATAATGTTAAACACATTAATATTGTGACTTTGTGTGTGTGTGTGAGAGAGGGAGAGAGAAAGAGAGTGAAAGAGAGAGAGAGAGACATGTCTCTCTGACAAAGAGAGAGAAGAAGAAGATCGAAGCACTCAGTCTTATATGGTGTTTTGTCCTAGTTTAATCAATGTATTTTTATATACATCTTTTTCAGGACATGGACATTATGTGGCACACCTGAGTACTTAGCACCTGAGATTATACAGAGTAAAGGCCACAACAAGGCTGTTGATTGGTGGTCTTTAGGAGTTTTAATTTATGAAATGTTAGTTGGGTAAGTATAATTTTCATTATATAAAATATTTAAGATGTCATGCCTGCCTGCTTTTGTGTGTGCTTAATAGAAAATATGCTTACCATATATTCCCTATTTAATGCCCCTCCCTAATTAAAACCCCCCAGCCATTTTGCAAAATAAAAATGACTTACCCCAGCATAAATCCATAATCATGACGTAGTATCCAAACTATATAATGAATGCACACACTAGTAATCAGTATTGCACAAAATATTTAACAGTAAAAACATGATTTCAAACTATCATGAATTCAATAAACTCTAAATTAACTAAATTTAATGCCTCCAGGGGGGTTAAATAGGGAATATATGGTATGACTTGGCAACAGGTTTCTTCTGTAGATCATATATCACAAAAAAACACTAGGCTGGATTTATGAAGCATTTTTTTTTTTCTTGCAAATAACTATACCTCAAGAAGCGGGATGTAGCTCAAATGGTAGAGTGTACGCTTATGAACCGGTCGGTCGTCGGATTGATCCTTCTCAGTGGACCACTCTGCAGTTTGGGCTATTTTCCTTTTCAACCAGTGGTCCACAACAATGCAGCCTACATATTTAGCCATCAAAATTAGCGACGGCAATCAGTGGTGCCATTGCAAAAAGCTGTTGTAAAATTGATCTATGATAGCATTTTTATCATTATCGGGTATTTACTTTTTCATTCGAACTAAATTGCCGTCACAAGACAATCTGAATTTCAAGGGATGAAAATGTACTTGGCTATGATTAAATAAACATTCCTTTCAAACTGAGTGTAAAATATGTGAAAATTTAATTTAACAAGTACAGTTCATTGTCAACTAAAAAACCAGTTTGGGTTATTTTCCATTCCAACCAGTGGTCCACAACGGGTTCATCAAAGACTGTGGTATGTGCTGTCCTGTCTGTGGGACAGTGCATATAAAAGACCCCTTGTTGCTTGTCGGAAAGAGTAGCCTATGTGGCAACAGCAGGTTTCCTCTAAAACATATGTCAGAATGACCATATGATTGATGTCCAATAGCCGATGATGAAATAAAAATCAATGTGCTCTAGAGGTGTCATTAAATAAAACAAACTTAACTTTAGAACAGATTACTATAAATGAAAGCAATTTACCATTAAAAAAATACAATTCCATTGGAAAATAATTAAAAGTGTGTCTGACAAGACATGGCTGCCGGAACTTGGGTGGCAGGGGCAGTGGTTACTGTCTCAGTAATTTGACTGATTCAGAAAATCTTCTTGGGGAGACATCCCCCTGGACCCCACATCCCCCTAGCAAATTCAGGCCACCTCAATATCCGGCGGAATTGGTGGTAGCTAGTTATCCTAATAATATATTACGTTGAAATGTTAAATTCAAACAAGTAACTATCAATTAAAACAATCTATTAGTATACCTAAGATGACAACTTATAATGTACATGTATACTGTGTGTAACAAAGAAGTCATCATTACTACAAAAGGAATTAGAATCATCAGGGTTCCACCTGGCATCTTGAAAATGGGAGTTATCATGACTCACAGGGTTTTGTTTTGGGAGTTAAGCATTCAAAAATGGGAGTCAAGCATACTGTTTCAATCACATAATTAACTGAATAACTCTCTTGTTTATATTACATGCATAAATTATCCACTATTCTATCTTTATAATATAAATACATGTATATATCCATTGTTTTTTTTTCTTATCATAAATAATAGGTTTTGTGTATTTAATTTTTTTTAAATTGATTGATGTTGGAAACATTTTGCGTCGACAATGACGCACATGTATTTTATTTAGGAATATTTTAGCAAAATATTCTGTCAAATATGCAGGATTCCTGCGTCATGTGAAACCCTGAATCATACAGTTTCGCTGAGTTTTGTCTTTTGAATTAATTTTAAAGTGGCAGTCCTCATAAAATATGAATATTTAATTTAAGACATTTTTTTTTTTAACTCTTTTTTTCTGTTTGTTATGTTTATATATAAAAAGTAAAGTTCATTTTACTTAACAATGCCTCTAGTGCACATTGATTTTTATCTTATCATCGGCTATTGGACGTCAATCATATGGACATTCTGACATTTATTTAGAAGAAACCCGCTGCCACCACATGGGCTACTCTTTCCAATAAGCAGCAAGGGGTCTTTTATATGCACCATCCCACAGACAGGAAAACACATACCACGGTCATTGATGAACCTGTTGTGGTCCACTGGTAGGAATGGAAAAATTGCCCAAATTCAGATGGGTCCACTGAGAAGGATCGATCTGATGACCGACCGGTTCAAAGGCAAACACTCTACCATCTGAGCTACATCCCGCTCACGTTTATATATATTCTCACACAAACCTTTCCTTTATATTTAGTACTTTAAAAAAAAAAACTTTTTACCAGCTTAAATTGCTGTTGAGAAATAGTTGCCTAATTTGATTGACACGCCAGCATCCTGGAACATTCTTCACGAAAGACAACACGTAAATAATGACTGTCAGATTTGAAAAACAGAAAACAGTCGTTTCCCTCATTTCTTCCCAGTAAGACCGTAACTCATTAAATTCAGCTCAAGGATTTAAGCATCTGGCTAACATGTGATTGGTTATTGGACAGAACCCCTTAAGCGGTTGTTGGATCAACATTCTCACCGGACCCATTGGCAGATTGGGCTATTTTCGGTTCCAACCAGTGGTCCACAACTGGTTTGTTAAAGGCCATAGTATGTGCTGTGCTGTCTGTGGGACTGTGCATATAAAAGACCCCTTGCTGCTTATTGGAAAGAGTAGTCTATGTGGTGACAACAGGTTTCCTTTAAATAAATATTTCAGAATGACCATTTGATTGACACCCAATAGCTGATAAGATTAAAAATCAATGTACTCTAGAGGCGTCGTTAAATAAAACAATCTTTACTTTTTTTACATTAAATTAATTAAAGGCCGTAGTATATGGTGTGCTGTCTGTGGGACTGTGCATATAAAAGACCCTTTGTTGCTTATTGGAAAGAGTAGTCAATGTGGCTGCAGTGGGTTTCCTCTAAATACGTATGTCAGAATGACCATATGATTGACGTCCAATAACCGATGATAAAATATAAATCAATGTTTTCTAGAGGCGTTGTTAAATAAAACAAACTTTTTTGTTTTTATTTCATTGTCAACTATGTCGTCTTGACACTCGATGAACTGACGTGGAGATGCTTTTCAAACTCTAAAAAGGACATTCTAACCTTGGAGATATTAAATTTTTACGACAGATCTTAGTTGTGTTATCTCTATTTAAGTATTTCACAGTCGAACAAAGACCCTTGAGACAACTCACTTAACATAGTTCCAGCCATGACCTATTTCTTGGCCGTCGGAGAAGGACGTAGTGCATTCGCCGGATATGCGATGGGTCCCAGTGGGCTGTTTCTCGTTCCGGTCAGTAGTCTACGACTGATGTATCAAATGCCATAATAATATTATGTGCCGTTCTGTCAGTTTGAAGGTAAGTATAAAATACACTTTGCTGCTACTCGGGAAGAGTAGCCTATGTTGCGGTTGCGGGTTTCTTCTACAAGCTTGGTGTCACAAATAGTGTATGTCTGACTCCTAACAGTCGCTGATTAACCAGTCTGCTGGGGTGTCGCTCAAAAGCCACCTTTTCTTTACTTCTTTACAAAATCACGCCATGACGAATCCCACCAAAATCCAATATTAATTCAAATATTCCATTTATTCATACCAATCAGAATTAGCAGACTTCTTTTTACAATACTAAAAATAGAGTTTACACGCGATAAGTTGGTTCTCTCCCTTTGGTCATACATGCGATAAGTAAGTTATCTCCCTTTGGTCACCACCTTGTAAACGCTATAGAATTCTTCAAACTTTCTCCACTATTGTTTTTAGCTTTAAGTATCCCATACTAGTAATATTAGTTTTATGACATACGTCATTAGAATGTTGAAGCACATGCTAAAGCTATGCAAATAGTGGCTAATTTTAATAAGAATACTACTGACGTTCTTTATGCGTATCTCTAACAGGAGTATACAAGGAAGACAACGCTTGGGAAAATTATGTCACGTGAAAACAACGATTATCTGCCCCGGTAGCGTAATGGTTAAGCTATCGGACTCGTGGCTTATAAGTACTGGGATCGAATCTCATTCGAGGCATGTAATTTTTCTTCCCAGTATTAGCTCCAACCCAGTGAGTGCTTCGCAAGGCTCAGTGAATAGGTATATATCTCTTACACCGACTAGTGGTCCACAACTAGTTTATCAAAGACCGTGGTATTTGCTATCCTGTCTGTGGGATGGTACATATAAAAGATCCTTTGCTGCTTATCGATACAGAGTAGCCGCATTAGTGTGGCGGCAGCGGGTTTCGTCTCTCCTACTAACATGACCAGTGGAAGAGTGCCCGATTGAGTTTAAAGGGTCATAAGATCGATCCCTTTCAATGATGCTTCCCGGGCCAGCTCTATGATAGAGATTATTACGGACAGATAGCACAGGAAGCTGAATTGAGTGCCCAGGACAGCGTTCTTGAACCTTAATTGGATATAAGCACGAAAATAAACACAACCAACCAACCAATCTATGATTTGTCTTTTAATCAGTGGAGAAGAATGATTTTATTTACCAAAATTCAATCGGTTCACCGACGTCCACCTGGGAGATGCTGTTACAGGCAATCACTCGGATAATGTATTATACACGAAGATTGATTCTACATTTGCGAGTTACCTCCCTGAAGACCGTGTAATGAAGTGACCACAAGAAAGGATCACATTCTAACATGATTTCATCGTTCAACGGAGAGCCGCGTTTTAGACGGAACCCAAGTTTATTGGTGTTTTAATGAGCGTCTTAGCTAGAGCAGGTGGAGATAACTCTATTCCAGATGATGCGACGGTCGACAGGATCCCAGAAATGTGGTTTGGCTCGTACTGGTATCAGGTTATAAGCGACCAACCGTAACAATTTGCATTGATATAAATTTGTTTATAGAGCTAAACATATGAAATAACACAATTTAAATGCATTCGACATTTTGTTGTGTGCCTGTGTAAGCTAAATTTTGTGAGATTGATGATGCGGTAGAAGAAGAAGAAAGGGAAAGGGGTCAAATAGATTTAAATCCACGACATAAAGAATGAGCTTCTATACTATCCTGTTTAATCAGGTTTATCCATCATTTGGTTAAATAGTTTATTATATATGAAGTAAATCAAATGAATCTTCAATATGTAACAAAATTACGTCTTGTAAGTATAGCGAACCAAAAAAAAAAAAGAAACTCGAATCCATTTAGCAATTTTAAATGTTATTTTTGAGGGCTAAATCATGACCATCAGAATAAAAAATGATTATTCGTGGAAAATGTTTTTTTTAACGAGACATGTGTATGAAATAAATTTGGAACTGTTTAAAACTAATGCAAAAAAAATCGCGTTTTTTTCGTGATTTAGTATATATTAGATTATGTGCCTTTAATTTTACAATTTATATTCTTCTGCTATATTGTGTCGTTTCTATTACTTGAGAAAACAAAAACAAAAACCGTTAATGCCCAATGAGAAAGCTTTTTCTTCAGATATACTCCCAGCAATGTCGGCATATAAAATATCGATTGACTACTAATATCAGTAAACAGTACAATGAAAACAAAAAGCAAAATAATTGCGGTGTGAAACCATGGAATTAAATCCACCAATGATGTGGCGGTTTCCCACGAGGCGTGTTTTACTACGTCACTACCGGAACTAAGTAGGATCCATTAACAAGAACTTCAGTAGTAAACGGATGTGCTTTTGAAATTTTTGTCAGGTATTGTTGATAACACATGGGACTTGACAGTTTTGTATTTTATCACAAACATCTAATAGTTGTTACTAAGTTTGATGGTTTTAATGAATAAGAATGTGGAGGTTCGTATAATGAAATGTCAACATGATGATTATGGTATTTCAGAAAAAAGTCCAAATAATAATAATAAAAAATAAAAAATAAATAAAGACATACAAAACCCCCCAAAAACACAACCACCAAAAAACTAAATCCACACAACCCTCTCCTCTCCGAAATTAAAAAAAAAAAATAGACAAACTAAAAACAAACCCACCCGAAAACGACAATCACATAATGCCACTACACAATCAAATACACTTTTGTTAGCAGTAAGCAAAGCACAGTTCCAGAACTAAAGGATCCTAATCATTCTCCGGTTTAATTCTAAGAACCAAAGCAACCACGTAGAAAAACAGCTAGAGACAAACATATTCAGAGTATGCGATCCGTTATACCTCCGCAACAACCAAGAACCAAAACAACAAGAGACAGAAACATATTCAGACTACAGACTGGTAATTACCATTCCCTATCCGACATGTACAGTTTGAAACTAGCAGACTGAGATAAATTGACCATGTTAACCTAGACCACAGTCTCAAGAGCACGTCCTACAGTCCTGGTGTCTGTACAACAAAGCCATGATAAATAAAGCATAGGTCACACTAATAAAACGCTGGCTATCAAGTTTAAAAAAAAAAAAGAAAAAAAAAAAAGTAGGAAAGACTTGATCCAGATAGTGATATATATTAACACTTTCAAACTGCAGTCAAAACCAGGACAACTACATCATGAATGAAGGTAAAGAAGAAGACGATACGATATACAGGGTTCTGCCCATGATGAAATGATTGGTGGTTATTTTCGCTGCTTCAATTTTAAATTCAAACACATCGTACAGCGTCAGTTGCCACTTGGCCATGATGCACACCAGACGTCTGCTTGCAAACTTCCAAGGTTAAATGCGTCCTCACTTTTCATTGGTTGTTTGCATTCCGCTTCAGCCAATCAGAGATGACGTTATATTAGCGATCAGAATTCACAATGTAAAGGAAGAAATTAACCCAATTCGCATATCAAGTTGGTCAGCGTCTTTATATTATGAATGAGGATCGTTACATACAGTAACAGTTTTATTTAGTTGAAGTTCAAATGCACTTTTTAGTGATGGACAGTAGTATTTATGTTATGGGCGGATATTTTGAGTGCTGGTCAGTACCGACCAGCGCCGACCACCGTGGGCAGATCCCTGAATATATAACTAGAGTCAGTACCTTTAATAATGAACGGATGCAGAAGAAAACATTGCCATGCTATCATTCATTAAGAAGCTGTCTATAAAATATATTACACAATGGAGATCTTTTGGTAGCTAATTCACCAAGCGCGGAATATATTACACAATGGAGATCTTTTGGTAGCTAATTCACCAAGCGCGGCCAATGTCAACCATCCATAAACATATCCTATTATAAAACCAGACAGCTCCCTATGGATATTATTTAAAAAGATGACTTTTGTTACTGAATGTGATAGATGTGAAGAATAATGGCACGCAATTCGGATGTCCTAAAGACAGTGTGATCCAGTAGCATTAGACTACGTTTTAAATGTACGTGACACGGTGAAGGCGGAGTTCTTTGCAGTGTGTTCAACAATTTATTGTATTATTTCAGTAATTCATTCAGAGATTAAACAGAGACAATTCTTTGCAATATGTTCTCAGATTTATTAAGAAAACCAGACTTCCTTATTATTTTATTTCTTCACAAACTTCCATTTTATAATATTATAAACATATCTCCTGCTTCTTTTTTATATTTTTATTTTTATTATTCTCTTTGACGTTTGCATTAATTATGGTAACATTAATGTATTTGGTATGCTGTTTTATTTAAATGTCAGTTAAAATAGAACATTTGTCAAGCTGTTTTCGTCGAAAAAGCCAAACAGCCATTTCATTTCCATAGAAAAACAAGTGTGTTCGAAACAACAGCGAAAACATTCACAGAATTGCCTGCTTCACCAAATATTTTCAGTTGTCTTAATATGAAGACACTTTTATCAGTCCTTACGTGACATCTGCATATTAAATATTAATTCTTGTCTTGAAATTCTTCGGCATCAATACACTTTTCAATTCTTACTTGACATCAGGATACTCAATATTCACTGTCTTGACATTCATCAACATCAGTACACTTTTCAGTCCTTACTTGACATCAGGATACTCAATATTAATTGTCTTGACATTCATCGACATCAGTACACCTTTCAGTCTTAACATCATTCTTGTCTTGACATTCATCGGCATCAGTACACTTTTCAGTCCTTACTTAACATCAGGATACTCAATATTCATTGTCTTGACATTCATCGACATCAGTACACTTTTCAGTCCTTACTTGACATCAGAATACTCAATATTCATTGTTTTGACATTCTTTGACAGTACACTTTTCATTCCTTACTTGACATCAGGATACTCACTATTAATTCTTCTCTTGACATTCTTCGACCTGTCTTGACATGAAAACATTTTTAATCGTATCTTGATAATTACCGAATTTAATTTTTTAAAAATTATTCGCCACTAAATGTGAAGACTATGGCCCAGTTGTTTAAAGCATTGTTTAGCTAAACATGAGTAGATGAATATTTCTCTTTAAAATATCTTCATAGAAAGTTCAAATATACTTCCGATTTGATTATTTATAGATACCTTAGCCTATAATAATCCAAGTTTCAACATATCTCTTCAATTACTATTTATTATATATATAATATATTATGATTTATAATTTGGTTTTGAAATATTCAACTCATCTTAACCTTAACCTTGCTTTGAACAACTGGGCACTAGTTTTCTTTATCAATAAAACATGTTGAATATAGTTTGGTGCAAATAGGCCTACACATTGGCAGAGGAAACACATTTAACAGCCTCATTTCTTTGTTGCCATTATGATGTTAACTGGATTGGTCACGTGTTTGATACCGTGCATTTATTCCTTGTGGAATTGTCTGTAAAGTATAGATGACTAAATCACATAGTTTCTCGCTTTGAGTAAAGTTTCTGGCATCGACACTCAAGGTCCCTGATGTTTGAGGCCATACCATGGAGAGGACGTTCACACCTTTATTGGATCTGAGCACGTTAAGTATTTCCATTCATTCCAGCCATTGTTTGGTGGAAAGTGTACGGATCGCTCTACCCAGTCAGTTAATTACGATGCAGTCAAACACTCTCCCAATTAGAAAACACAAGTAAAAAAGACATTATCGTGTAAGAAACTAATGGAAATAGCATTATCTTCAGGCGTTGATAAATAAAATATGTGGTTTTCTTGTAAGTTTTTGTTTTGTAGCGTAGGACATGGATTTATACTCATTAAAAAAGGTTGAGGACAAGTTCAGAAAATAATAGTATTTTTGGAATAATAATGCTGTAGAATTAATCAGGTTTAACTATAATTAAATACAGTATCTGTCGTAACTGATGAATCATGTGCTATTGATATTGGATAACTCTTGTCCTCAAGAGACTCTTGATTATCTCCAATTACGCTGAGTTGTTCTTAGTAGCGGGATGTAGCTCAGAAGTAGAGCGTCTGCCTGCCTGCTGTCTATCTGCCTGCGTGATGCCTGCATGCGTGCGTACGTGCCTGCCTGCTTGCGAGCGTGCGTGCCTGCCTACGTGACTACGTGCCTATGTGCCTGCCTGCCTGCCTGTCTCTGTCTGTCTGCCTGCCTTCCTGCCTGCCTGTCTGTCTACCTGCCTGTCTCTGTCTGTCTGCCTACGTACCTGTGTGCCTGCCTACCTGCCTGCCTATCTATCTGCCTGCGTGCCTGCCTGCGTACATGCCTGTCTGCCTGCCTGTCTATATATATTATAAACTGTTCCTTAACTTTTTGAGTGGGAATATACAAGTTTATATCTGTCAAGACAATCTCATTACTTTGTATCAAAATGTGACAATTTCAGACGACAAGACAGCGAAACAAAACGAACGATCGTAACTACTGACATCTGACTTATGTTCAGAATAAATTGCTAACAGGCGCTCACGAGATTAGTTTTTGCGCTTCATCTTTCAATTTAACGAGAACCATTCAAACTGCGAAAGCTTGCTGGTTCTGGACATAAATCCTTCCTCAAATTAATTTTGTATATTCCAATTGCAATCTGGTAACGAAGTCTGAATAATTACCTAAACCATTCGTGGGTTTCTGTTAACCTTGCAAACAGTTCAAATAAATAATGTAAAAAATAATTTAAATAAGGTATACCAACAAACGGGCAAAAGAAATGTTACAAAGTATAATTTAACGATAACTTTGAGGAACCACACAAAACTTTGAAAATAACATTTGTATTTGCAAAACAGATGTACAGTAAACATAAATGTCACAATTTAATTTAAGTAGAGATGAAAACTAAATCTGCAAAAATATCCAAATGTCAGAAATGTTTTATTATTTTTTTTAGTATCTTTTTTTCCCCTTTAGTTTATATAGTGTTGTATTTATGTTTTGTATAAGTAAAATGCGTCTAAATATTGAATAACTAATGTAATAAAAAAAAGTAATCTTTTTTTGTCTTAAAATGCATGAGATGAATTTCTCGTAAAATTTCATTGGATGAATTGTAATAACGGTAAATTTGCTATACCTCATACGTACACTTAGTAGCGGGATAATAAGTAATGCCCCTTATTGGTAGTATCACAAAGTTTATACTTAATTATTCTATCAGAAAAGAAATATTGGATAAAACGAAGATTTTGCTCATGACGGAAATTGCTAATTTGTGTTTTCTATGTAGGGTCTGTCATACATTCATTTTATTCAATATTTTCTTCTTATATTTTGTGTTCATGATCAATAACTTACTGACACCATTTTACTGTATAATCATAACTTGTAATCTGATAATCCAAGAGGGATTGCTATTGTCTTTGTAAACATATATGTAGATACCATCTGTATTCAAATAGTATCGTTAATATGGTTAGCGACAGGAGCAAGTACTTTTAAAAACATCGGTTTTAAATTTTTTCTTCCACAAACTCCATTAAAAATATCCAAATGTACAAACTGTCTTCCACCATTATGACCACCTCCATCATTTACTTCGTCTACACCACTATGAAGACACCATCGTCATGTCTAAACACGACTACTACTACCATCACCATCACTACCACTTCTACCACCACACTCACCATCCTCATCATGATAATTGTCCTCCTAACCACCTCCTCTTCATCTTCCTCCTCATCAACACCAGTACCAACTACAGCTCCACAATCACTATATATAATAATAATAACGACAACAACAACAACTGTAATGGTAGTGGTAGTGATGGTAGTAGTAATAATATTAGTAGTAATAGTAGTATAGTAGTAGTATAGTAGTAGTAGTAATAGTAGTAATAGAAGTGGTAGCGGTAGTAGTAGTAGTAGTAGTAGTAGTAGTAGTAGTAGTAGTAGTAGTAGTAGTAGTAGTAGTAGTAGTATTATTA
>JAULBS010134920.1:0-13140 GCA_032355785.1 Symmetromphalus regularis | reverse complement strand
TACACCAAACCTTAATTAACTGTTGCAAAGATAAAGAAAACAGTAAAACAACAGTTGTGCTAACTAGCACTCCTACATTAAGCACCCGATAAAGATAAAGAAAACAGTGAAACAACAGTTGTGCTAACTAGCACTCTTACATTAAGCACCCGATAAAGATTAAGAAAACAGTAAAACAACAGTTGTGCTAACTAGCACTCCTACATTAAGCACCCGATAAAGATTGAGAAAACAGTGATGTGAAATCCTTTTTAGGCATGTCATATTAGAAATTAGTGGTGTACGGTTAAACGGAGCAAATTGTCTTTATTTCTCACACATTGTTTTCAATTATGACTGTCCGGTTCTGGAAACCGGATTAACGGATACATTTACAGTGTGAGAGTTTTTTTATTGAATGACCCTCTGTAACGCGGGGTTTCCGGATTACTGGAGTCCAGATAAACGAGGTCTCACTGTATATGGTATGTGCTGTCCTGTCTGGTTTAATGTGGCTTTGTTAGAGCCTTACCCTTAAACCCTCTCAGTGGACTCATTCTCTAATTAGGGTTTTCTTGACCCAACCAGTGCCTCATGACTAGTATATCAAGTGCTGAAAATGTCAAAATTACCAAATGTTTGACCTCCAACAGCTGATGATTAAGAAATCAGTGTTCTGTAGTTAAACAAACAAAACAAAAAACACTTTAAAAAAGTAATGGTTAAAATGAAGGACTGAATAAAAAATCAGTTCTGTTATGGTGTAGTTAAAAACAAACACGCAAAATGTCATGGTTAAAATGAAGGACTGAGTAAAAAAATCACAATTGTAGTGGTGTAGTTAAAAAAAATTTTTTTACTAATAGTCATGGTTAAAATTAGTGAATAACTGCACTGTGTTTCGTGGTTAACTTTATGATTTTACCACAAAATTCTTCCTACATGCATTAGCTAATGGAAAGCCTCGACATAATTTCAATATATGATGTAATCATTAATATTTGCCGCGAAAATATCGACGTCACACATTTCGACCCAGCCATTATGTTTGGTCATGCAGATTCTAATGAAATTGCACGCTATATTAGTTTTTATTTATGTAGTTATGTCCATTTGCCTCACATTCATATATTTTGAGTGTTTTTACTATAATGTAGCCGACTGACATAAAACGTGAAACAAAACAACTTGTTTCTTTTTTGTGGATAAGTTAAACATTTTAATTGTTATCACTTAACTGTACTTTGAAAAATATCCAACTTTTTATTACAGCATTAAAATTGAAAACAATAAACATATACTCCTGTGTAGGCCTGCAAATGTCAGTGTTGTGCAAATGTCAGTGTTGTTTTCTCAGTTTCTGTGCTTTATTTCTTCGAAAGCCAAATATCGAATGGTGAAATCAAAAAATAACGCTTACACTAAAAAAGAAATTTAGTTACATTTGATTGAAATAAGTTCAGTAATGATGAAAAATATAGTTCTTGTTTGTTGAGTCCATTTTAAAAATAGCAAAATCGGTGACGTTATCGACCACGGGAATCGTTTTCAATTACCCTTTTATTTAATTATTATTTTATTTTTTTAACTGTCCAAATACAGTTAAAAGCTCAAAATTGAAGATTGAATTTCAGTTAATTTTGTCTTCAAGTTATCAGTTAAGATACAAATTACTTTTCATAATTATAAAACGTGACGGAATACACAAGAATGAGACATTCATGAAAACAGCACATACGAGGCTAAGTGGCAGCATCGGTTCACTTATTAGGGGAGGGAGGCAAGGCGTCTTTTCAGTTGGAGGCTACGTTGCCATTGACAGCATACGTCTACTGTGCGTTAGATCACAAAATGTATCCAGTGAAAAATAGGTTATATGCATGTTGTATTAGAATAAAGGATTGAGTAAAAAAAATCATTTCTATAGTGTAGTTAAACAAAAGTCATGATTAAAATGAAGGACTGTCACGAATATCTTTATTTTCAGGTGAGCTTAGTCCACTTCACAGTCCAAGTGGCATGGGAAGTCCAAGAGCAATGACGTCTTGGTCAGAAGATCCTTTTAACAGCTGTCCTGGTGGTCAGCCCGTAGATACAGGATCTTCCTTTGAACACCCTCCAGGCATGAAGCAGGTTCTTTCTCCACACCCACTAACTCCTGGAAGTCAACCAAGTCCAGATCCTTATGCTTTCCCACCATCAACTCCAAGACATGATTTTGCTCAAGGATCTGGTACAATACGTCTAAGTCATCCTCCTCGTCAGATGACACCACAGGCTTTTGATCCATACGCTAATCCCCCAAGCACGCCTCGTACTGATCCTCATGATGAAAGCAATTATGCAAAACCACCTGGTACTCCAGGAATACCTCCGTTACGACCTTCATTTGATCAGTTTGATCAGACTTCTCAACAAATGTCTCCCAATCAGAACAAACCTCAAGCAAATCCTTATCTCCACCCTCCAGGCACTCCAAGAATGGTTAGTCCTCAGGATCCCTTTGGATCGGCTCCAGGGACACCTCATCTAGGTCCTAACCAACAGTTCCATGGTCAGGTTCCACCAGGCTTACATGCACCCGGTCAAGAACAGATGGTGCGTGGTCCACGACCACCCGTGTCAGACCCATATGCATTTCCTTCAGATGTTCCACGTCCTGTTGGACCTCAAGAATCATTTCTGCATTCCATGCGTGGACCTCGATCTGGAATGATGGGACCGAGACCAAGATTCTCACCACCAGAACAGATGTCACCCGGTGGGAAGCCAAGTACCCCAGAACAGTTTCAACAATCATCGGTTACATCAACACCAGAAACATTTGGTCAGCCCCCACGTCTAGTAGTGCAGTCATCAGGTGCGTCTGTCAGTCCTCAACAACAAACTCCTCTTCCATCAACTGCTGGAAATCCTTCTCACTCATCCCCTGGTCCTCTCCGCCATTTAAATTTGTCTTTCCCAGGTACCTCAGGACAGGAACAGTTCAGACACCCTCACCCACAGATAGTTCGATCACAGAGCCTTCCAGATCCATTTAGTCAACAGCCGGGCACCCCTCAGCCAGGAATGGAACCTCCGACAATATCTAGAGCTGTGTCTCAGATGGGTCCGGGCATGCCCATGCCACATATGCAAAGGGGACCCAGACCCATGTTCTCTCAGGAATCGGCATTGGTAAGACCATTTTTTGTCCTAAAAGTATGTATAGTTGGTTATTATCTCTCTGCCACTTAAATTTTAGCATCTACCGGATTAGATATTTTAGTCTTGTTACATATTTTTGCATTGATTTTATATGACATTTTACAAACACTAAGTTGATTTGAAATAATGCTGTCTTTACATTGCTGGGTTATATATGTTAGCTTTGTCTTTATTGGATGCATAATGGATATTATTGTACTAATTGCATTTTGATATTTGACCACTAGGTTTTTCTTATTTTATATTATTTTTAGCTTGGTCTTATGCAGCGGTTTTTATTTTTATTTTTTATTATTGTTATTTTTTGTATTTATTTTTTGTCGATTATCCTTTTTGAAGTTTGTTAAATATTACCAAAATAAAATTGTTTATGAACTGAAAAAAAGAAGTCATATTTCCACTCACAGAATTTCCAGTTGTGTAATATTTTACCAAATTCCAACGATAAGAGATTTTGAAATTAATATCTTATTAATACAAAAAAGATTATTTTTGGACTATAAGAATCATTCATGTAACTTTAATTTATATTTCGGATTACTTTGTACTTGTTTTAAAATAAAAACTTCTTTATGCATTCCTATAAATTAAGGATTAGTCCTTTTCAGTGGACCCATCATCAGTTTGTACTATTTTCTGTTTCAACCAGTGGCCCACAACTGGTTCATCAAAGGCAGTGGTATGTGCTGTCCTGTCTCTGGGATGGTGCATATAAAAGACCCCTTGCTGTTCATTGGAAAGATTAGCCTATTTGGCGGCAGCGGGTTTCCTCTAAAAATAATTATGTCAGAATGACCATACAATTGACGTCCAATAGCCGATGATAAGATAAAGATCATTGTGCTCTAGAGGCGTTAAATAAAACAAACTTTTGTTTTCATACAACTTTAATTTATATTTCGGAATACGTTGTACATGTTTTAAAATAAAAACTTCTTTATGTATTCCTATATTTTTTCAGTACAGATAGTTAAATTTTAAATGCCGTTTTAAAAATATGATTGTTGGTGTATATACATTTTTATGTTGGTTTCTGCTGGATAAACTTTTAATGAGTAGTGCTTTTTATGTAATGCTTGTGTTCTTTATTTGGTGGCTCTCTTTCAATGTGGCAAGATGTTTTTAATCTTTAACTGGCATTATCAGAGTTGTATTTTATTCAATAATTTTAATTATTAACATATTTTCTTCATATTTGTAAAGATTACATTTTCATATATCTAACCCTATGAAAGTTAGGTTTTAATTTGACATTTAAGTATAAATAATTGAATTAATATCTTCTTATAAAAACAATTCAAAATCATGTTATTGCACATTGTTATTCATCAGTATCAAAGAACAGAAAATAACTCAGTGTTAGACCATAAGCTTAACAAATGCTAATGTAAATCAGTTTTATGTATGTTTTTATATATACTGAACAGCAAAAGAAATGCAAATGGTTGTTCAGATCCAGTTTAATCAAATTAGAAGAAAAAACCATAAACCACACGCTGCACACTTCTCCGCACATGTTTCCAGTAAGCAAAACACCCGACATCAAAATATGGTTTAACTTTTATTCAATTAAATTTGTGTTTCTTTTGCTGTTCAGTATAGATTTACAAAGCCAAAAACAAACCCCATTTGTAATGGCTGCTAGTGCTATTCTGTATTATACAATAATATGGTGTGTTGTTGTTCGACAGTCAAAACTTTATTTTGTTTAGGCATAAGATTTTGGTATTTTATATTCATTTTGGTTTAGAGTTATACAACTTTTGTAGTATCAGCAAAAGGTAAAACAAAAAATTAATATGAGAGAAGGGAGGGGATGAAATATATTAACCATTTTTTTCCACATACGGAATGTTGTAACAAATTGCAACTTTGATAATGCTATCATGGAACCTAACAAAACCAGATCACTTTGAACTCCTACTATGTTTTTATATGTAGACACAATAATTTTGTTTAAGGGTCATTAATTTTTTTCATAATTTTCACAAGCATACAAAACTCTCTTTCCGGACCTCTTTCACTCCTCCCCCGAAAGATAACAAACTGGAAAGGAAAAGAATGATGATTTCAAAATAGTATTATCTTCATTTTTTATTATTTGGAAAAGCGTACATGTCTTTTTAACCCCTGCCCCCCTCCGCCCCCCCTCCCCAAGTACATTTTGTACTCTTGTGAAAATTATTTAAAAAATTGATGACCCCTAAGGAGCTTTGTTGGAAATTCTGTATCATATAATAATTGCAAAATATACAAATTATTTTAACATCAGAATAAAAATGTCTCGATTGTCAGACAGATTGGTGGGTGGGCATGTCTGCTAAATTTAGTTACGTTGCTTAGTAGACAGGAATCATATTTTTTAAAGATCTAGTTTTGTCTGGTTCCACATAATCTATTAAAATTGATAGTTTTAGATTGTTATATTACATGTTTTTGCTGCGTTAATGCACTATTATTTGTAGATTAGCCTTTAGATTAGCCTAGGTACTAACTACACGTACTGTGTGCCATTAATCTTCTTTGTCTTATTTCTTGTGCTGTTGTCTTTATTGTGGAATCATGTTATAAATTCAAGATCAGCGATGTTTCATGCTAATCAAAAGCAAGTTGTAAAGAATTCCTAATTTCCTTCCATGGGCACAGGTTCTGAAAATCTTATATCAGGGTTTCCATCAGAAAATAATTTGAGGTTACATAGAATAGGGAGGAGGAGGGTCTGGGGGTACTCACCCAGAAAAGATTTTGGATTTTTAGAAGCTCAGATATGAATTCTAGACCACCTTTACGTATGTTAGCGGTTTTCGCACCACGAGCATACTGGCTTTGTTGTCTCTGGGTACTTAAAGAACCTTTAAAAAATTTTTATCCCAACAATATGAGGGTACAGAGTGGTACCCTCAGAAAATTTATGGGTATGGAATTTAATAGAAGTGCATTGGTCTTAGGTTCGGACTACCTTGGTGGACTTATTTTCAGAATTGTCTGTCCCAAGCGGTGCCCACAACTGGTATATCGAAGACTTTATGTGCCTTTCTGTCTGTGGGAAAGTGAATATAAAATATGCCTTGCTATTAATGGAAAAATATAGCGGGATTCTTCTGATGATTGTCAGGATTACCAAATGTTTGGCCTCTAGTAGTCTATGATTAATAAATCAGTGTGCTCTAGTGGTGTCATTAAAGAAAAAAGAAACTTTTTAAAAACTTTGAAAAAATTATTAGTAATATAATCTTATTCATTATCAAGTCAGTTTTTCACTCCTTTTGATGCAAGCCAGAGGGTGGGGTGGGGGGTGGACATAGCTCAATAAATAGATCATGTCAGTGGACCCATTTCGGCTATTTTTCATTCCAGTTATCAGTTCACAACTGATGTAACAGACAGTGCAGTTGTGTGGGGAAGTGCCAAATGGAAAGAATAGCATGTATGGCATGGTTCCTCTGATAATAATAAGCCACAAACACCATATATTTGATACCTAAGAGTCACTAAATAAATAATAGGGAGGAGTGTTGTTAAACATACTCCTTTCTTTTTCCTTTTGACATATACAGATGATAGCTCTATTTAAGTTAGCATTGATGACTTCAGTAGTAATAATAGAATTAATATTTAAACAGTGTGGAACATCAAAGGCGGTTAATGGCACAAGGGCTAATTTCACAGTCAGCATTCTTTAACAATAATTTTATAAATAAAAACAATTTAATGAGAAAATCAGTAGTTGAGGCCAGTTATTTACTACTGGGTCATTTCATATAAGGTACGGTATATTTAAACCATCAAAAGCTAATATCTGAAGATTGAATTATTGTATATAAAACAATACATTTATAGGTACAGTACTAGGAATTATTTTTAAATATTCAAATTTCACAATTATTGCACAATATTATGTTGCACAATTCTCTGCCATTTTTCAAAAGCTCTGGAATTTTGTAAACCCAATGAATTCCCAATGTATTGTAAAAGTAAAAAAAAAATTTTTTTTTTTAAATCTTGCCCAGTTATCTTTTGTCATGGATATATAAATATCTAAGTAGATGTATTGACTAAAATACATGTAGTATTAATATTTTATTATTCTAAAATAGGTTTTATGTTTATAAGTGAAAGATTAATTCCCTCTTTCTTTGACTCACAGCAATGGACATAAAGTAAAATTTTTAGACATAAAACCCTGCCTGTATACAGAACTTCAATCTTCATAATGCTTGCATTGGAAGGTGGTAAATGTCCCATCCTGAACATATGACATGACCCTGTTATAGCATACATGTAGTTCTAATCTAACTGCTGTTTTAACACCTAACGTGTGAAATTAGCTCTTAACATGTAGTTGTGAACAACTAGGCTTGTAGATGCTTGACTTACAATCTTCGTATCATTGTTGTGTAGCACGAGCAACTCTTTGGCAGACGGCGGGGCTCAGTCTTGCCTTCAGGGATGTGGCCTTTCTCTTATAAGCACCCTTTGTTGGTAAGTTAGATCTGCACTTTACCTAGCAGGGTTTCTGCTAAGACTAGTAAGCAGAGTAAGTGTTAAAAAAATAATGATACTTAGAAATAAAGCCAGGGTGTTGACATAGCTGCCAGCTTTTAAAAAAATAATCTATTTATAATTTTAATAGACTAATACAGAAATATTAATTTTCCTTTGAAAGTTATGGTTTTGTGGAAATCTGTCAATATATGTTTTTAAGAGGGAACATTTTGCAATTACATTGCCTTAAACTTGTACTCACACGAACCTTTGACCTAATTAATTTCCAAACAAAGAATTAATTTTAAATATAAACATTTGATTAGTCCATAAAAATACTTCATTCAACTACTTACATAATCACTGCATCTCGCTTATTATCAATATTTTTGAAATAATAATGAATTATGCTCACGGACAAACATCTTGCTTGATATAAAAGCGACATCTAGTATCACAAATGCACGTAAGTTTCATTTGTAATTAATATTAAAGACTCTTAAATTCCACGGGAGTATGCCTTTAATGGGACATATTTTCCCTTTAACACTACTTAAAAGTGACTAAAATGTATTGGCTGAGAGAACACAATGTTAGCCAATGAAATTTTAATTAAAGATTCAGTTCTTACATGGTTTTAAATGTTAATTTTCCACTGATTTGCAGGTTTTCAACTTTTTTATTGTCATTTGCACCATTTTTTAGATTTTTAGTTTTTGCTTGCTACACTTTATTTTTTTTGTTTTGATATCCCAGAGAAAATTAACACTCTACCAGAAACTTATATGTTGGCAGCTATTAATACAAATTTCATAATCCTAATTTTTATTTGGAGCGTTTCCCAGACCACCTACCATGTCAGGCATCAAAATAAGTTGAGAATGGTGATTTTGAGAATAAATGCTGATAAATTCAAGAACAACAAACATGTATCATTTGTGATAGAAAGCATAATTCACAAGTCCTTCAGTTTAGAAACTTTTAAAATGATATGAATTAACAAAACTAAAATAAAAAGGAATTGTGTGTATTAAGAGATTTAATTGTTAAAATGATGACTACTGTAGACATAACCCTTTCATGGCTGTTCTAAAACAAACCCTTGGCAGGGGTGCAGATAATAACAATTAAAAAAATACCAGAACAATAGGGAACTCATTTTCTGATTTGTTTTTTTAATCTGTACTATTGTTTTGCTTATTTTAAATTTGTATAACTGTAACATGAACAAAAATTGAAATAATATTTTGTTTACACTGGATGATCATTTGAAGTATGTATTATAATTATATTAAATATAGTGATGTAGGTTGACAAATTAGTAGACAATGAGTTTACTTAGGGCACTATCTTAACAAGCATTACCTACTTGTCTATATGGGTTACCAAACATAATACTCATTTCGATGCCTGCATGTTTTGTTTTCAGTGTTCTTAATCTATAAGTAAAAATGTTAGCAGAAACCCTGCATATTCATTTGACAATTTATTTTTACTGCTTTAGTTAGTCAGTGTTAGGCCAGATAATTTTCAAGATATCAGGGCTCAACATAAACAGTATGCAGAGTTGGAGGGGGGGGGTGGAGTCATTAAATGATCAATCATTTCCTCTTGTTCATTGAGTTAATCAAATTACTATATCATGTCTTGTCTTAAGAAATGAACCTTTGTGGTCCAGCGGTAGAATGTTGGACACGCAGGCTGATGACAATGGTTCAAAACCCGTTGGAGGCTGGCTCACATTTGAATACGTGTCAAAATGATCAAATGATTGACATCCAGTAGCCGATGATTAATAAATTTATGTGCTATAGTGGTATCATTAAAAAAAAAAAATCTGGATTTAAGAAAATAAAAGGTCACAGGATCATCACATCGATAAACAAAAGTATGGGGTGAGGGGTTGCTTGTCCTTTTTTTCTATTATTTTTTATTATTATATTTTTTTAAAGCATAATTATTTATTCATTAACATGATTTAGTTGCCTGAAATGGATGTGAAACTTAGTAAAAGATTATAGGAGATAATTAATCACATGACTGATTGCATATCAGTTCTTATACAGTATGCCATGGTAACGTCATTGTTTGGGACCGTCTCAAAATTCTGACACATCACCTTGGTGATCGTTGTTCATTTAGGGTGGAAGGGGTTAATGCCAGTTTTGATGTTTATAACAAACTTAAATTCCCAGTCTACAAAAACATATTTAAACATACTTTATAATGTTTTAATTTTATAAAAGCATTCTTTGTGGTTTAAACATAGTTTCAATAGGACTTTGTGACTGATATTTGAGACAGCCGTTATCGAATACATCCAGAATATATTGACTGATTTAAAAATCGTATTGTTATTAATTTTGCAAATGAGTTTTTCCGAACAAATAGACTGAGGTGTGGGGGAGTGGAGCCTATACGAACGTGTTGAATGTTTTAGATTGTCCCTTGCCACGTTTGACATTTTAACAACTAATGATCAACAAGACATTTAACAATTAATTTGATAATATTGGAATTTACTAATTTTACTGGGTTTCTTCTCAACTATTAAATATGAGCAATTGCACTGTCACAGGTGTGACCTTCACAGAGGTTTTATAGAATATACCATGAAAACCTTACAAAGTGGCTTTGGTTTCATAGTGTGATTAGAAACACTGACACCCAAATTATGAAGTACAGTCACTATTATATTTGAAAGAGAACTAGTATAGTGACAAGCCAAAGTTCAACCCCTGTAATGGATGTGACCTGTAATTGTCACACCCGTTACAGGAGTAAAACATTGGCTTATAAATAAAAGAGGCTTCTGACAAATATAATAATGACTGTACTTCATAATTTGGGTGTGAGGGATTCTAATCCCATCATGAAACTAAAGTTGTCATGTAAGATTTTCATGGTATATTCTATAAAACCTCTCTGATGGTTACACTTGTGACAGTAGAGTTACCCATATGCCTTCTGTACATAGATTTATAATTTGTTAGTATAGCAGCTAATTTTATTGTTAGTGATGCAGCCTAAGTGTGCTCTGTTTGGTTGTGGTTCTGATCCTATGTAAATCTGTCTATTTTGAATTCTTCATTAATTCGCCTCATTAGTAAATAATAAACATGTTTGTTTTAGAAACTTGTGTTTGTGAATGGTTAAAATTGTTTAAAAGAGCCCAGAAATATAACATTGACTCGTACTTTTTCGATAACTTGGGTTACATTTAATTGAATACATAAAATAATGTTGGCTATATTTGTATCAGAACTCAATTTTTTTTTTAATTCCGCGTTTGTGGAAAAAAATAATTTAGACCAAACATTTTTTTCAACATTGGGGGAAATAAGAAGGGATTTAAAAAAAAAAAATTCTGTTACTTGGCATCTTGTTTCAGAACTTAAGCACAAAAGTAAAAATGTGACCCAAACATTACTTGGTTAATAATTATTTATAATTCAGTTTCAGAGTTCTTATTTATATTTATTTTTATTTTTAATTTTTTATTATTTTTTTTTTTTTTCAATCAACAATAGTACTTTGGTACGAATGTTGTAAAGGTATATAAAAATTGAACAAGTTTTTTTTTCTCTCCCTCATGCCTTAAGGAAAGCAATTTTGGCTCTTTTCACATTCCAATAATGAGGACAGTTGGAATACACTAAAATATGTATTTTTATTAATGTACATGTATACCGTATTGTTTCTATATATAGCACCGGAGCGTGATGCAAAATGCAAAAGGGGTGTGCTAATTAGAGTACTAGACAACATTTTATAATAATTTGTGTCAAAAAAATGCTCTGCCGCCCAGTGGGAACATTTTACATGTACACTGGGAGGAAAAGGATCTTTTCACTGGGGATTTAATAAACAGTTACACCGGGCAAAAAATCTTTACAGAAGAACAAAATTAATACCGATAGGCCTACACAGAACTGTTTTGAACTTTATAAGCTTACGGATTATACGTTATTCATTAGACGGAACTGTGGACTGTTTTTAATTTTATAAGCTTGCGGATTATACGTTATTCATTACACGGAACTGTGGCCTGTTTTTTTATTTTATATGCTTACGGATTATACGTTATTTATTGCAAGTTTGCAGTCGGGCAAGCCAGTTTTACTATTTTAAGGGTGTCATTTCTCATGAAAATGGAGGGGCCGAAACTTGTATTAGTGGTACTATAAATAGAAACAATATGGTATTAAATTTTAAAAACAACTATAGTGTCTGCATAGATTAATAATTGAGTTCTTTTGCATTAATTTCTTGCATGCGCTAATTATATGATTTATTGGTGTTTACCTTCGATATTTTTATGTTTTATAAATTTGTTTGCCTCAGATGCTTTTTAGTATTTGAGATAATGTTTGATCTGTGGCTGGTTTATAGGGGTCTGGAGAGCAAGGTGAAGGTGACCGCAGCCAGCCTAACATCCAGCACCAGCAGTTGCGAGAAATCCTCGCACAGCAGATCATGAAGCAGCAGCGTATGAAGAAACAGAAAGAGGAGATGATTCAACAAGGACACATGACACATCCACAGTGGCCTCCCCCTGATGGCTCTCCTCGTGCAATGGGGCCCAGACCACAAGGTCAGTTTCGTATTTTTTTTTAATTTAGATGTACTGGTAATTGGAACAAAACTTTGGGGTGAAAGAGATTACCTGCTACTAACATCACAATTTATGGAGACTGAAACTTTAAATAAATAAATTATAAATAACATTGTATTAAATACTTTTGACTTCAAACCAACATTTTATTATTAGGAGGTCATTAACAGTTCTCAAGATTTTCCTGTTTATATAGAGCATTCTTATGTTCAACCCTCTCTCCCTTCCATTACACCTTATTTTTGTAAGCATAAAATGATGATTTTTAAAGAAATTAAAAAAAAAATTCTGTTTAATGTCACTTACCATGTTTTGTGAAAACATTCTTCAGTTGTGATTGACCATTTAACATGGCTGGAATTACTTGAAACAGTTAAATTTAACTCTCTTTATAGGTCTATCCCCTGGCATGACTGAGCAACCAGTTCCCGGCACTCCTCCTGAACGCTGGCCCCTGGGACAGAGACTCATACGACCCCCCAATCCAGCTCATTTTAGTCCAGGTATTACAGTTCATACTATACTGAACAGCAAAAGAAATGCAAATTTAATTTGCAATGTTTGATTGAATAAAAGTTAATAATATTTCAGGGCTTCTAGAATTTGTTTTAAATCCACTAGCCATGGGATCAGTGATTTTCAAAATTCACTATCCCAACTTAAAAATTCACTAGCCCTACCTCCTAACACTACAAAAAAATAATAAAACTCAAATTTGACAATCGGATCGACTCTCTAATTTTGCATTGAAAAAAAATTCAATTACTAAAAATGCATGTGTCTGTTCCCTGATTCACTTTAAGATTAGTGTCACTGTTTTCAAAAACAAAAGAACACAATAGATCTATCAGGTG
>JAULBS010134909.1:0-13140 GCA_032355785.1 Symmetromphalus regularis | reverse complement strand
ATTTGCAATTGGGGACATCCTGTGTATATAGGTATTGCGTCATTTCCTCCCATAATGCATTTAAGCAACAGAAAATACTAATTTTAAAGGGCCAGATCGAATGGCTACATACAATGTATGTCGCCTGCAGTATCCAGAAGGTTAAACAAAGGTGGGATGTTACATACTGTGTATACATGTACATGTATATTCTCTTGTTTTATTTTAGGTAGCAGTGCATTCAGTTGTAAGTCCATCTAAAAAGCTTGTGTTTACAATTTATAGTTATTTTTTGTTTGCTCATTCTTGTGTATGCCCCTTTAATTTAGACATTTTTTATTTTATTTTGTTTGCCTTCTTTTGAGTAATATATTTACTGACATTTTGATTATCTTTTGTTTGTTTTCTTTAGTAAACTATTCTATTCATCTGAAAAGCTTGTGTTTATAGTTTATAGTTGTTTTTTGGTTTGCTCATTTCTGTGTATGCCACTTTAATTTAGAAAATTTAGAAATAACATTTTTGTTTTGTTTGCATTCTTTAGAGTAATACTTCTACTTTCAGTTTGATTATCTTTTGATTGTTTTCTTTAGTATACTTTTTTAATTCACACATTTTAATTCTTTGTTTTTTCTTTGCATTCTTTTGTATTATACTTTACAAGTAACTTAAAGTTTGTTATTTATGTAACTTGTGGTTTGCATTTTGTTCTCTGACACTTCAAACGTACATGTATCTATTTCTTTAACTTATAAATTTTGACGTTTTTTTCATTATCTTATATACATGTATAGTGTACGCAAGGGTCGAACTTCACCAAGGCACTGAATATTTGCCGTACCGCCCTGTAGTACATATACTAATTATGGATAGAACTTAATTCATTTGTGGCATTTTCTTGATAATGGTCATGAGGTTGAAAATTTGAGTTTTGCCCCAGACCTCCCCAAGAGGAACTGTACCTACACATTTATTTATGCCAAGCTATGCCCCGTATTTCATATCCTTCACCTGAAACAATCTTTTCATTTATTTTGCATGAAAACATTTAAGTTGGTTGCATTTTTATATTGCATGGTTTTGTTTTAGTTATATATTTTTAGATTCATTATTCATACTTCATACATGTAGGTTGTTGTGGATATTTAATAAAAAAAAAAAAAAAATCTTGTTAGGTTACATGTATTTTAAAGTTTTTAAAATTTTACAAACTTTTGTCAAAACAACCAATCAAGAGATGCTTTTAATATTTTTGAAATGAAGTAATATATTTTCTAATCCAATTAATTAATTCTAATATTTTATTAACTTTTCAGTTAAAAATTATGCTTACTGTTTTTTATTACCGTATTATTTCTATTTATAGCGCCCCATCTAATATAAGTGTGCCCTTCCCCACCCCTCCCATTTTCACGAGAAATAGCACCCATTGCCGACTTGCAGTGAATAGCGTATGCATATCAGTAGAGTGCCTAATTCAACACATGGAAAATGTTGTTTCCATATTCCAAATGCCCTTTCAATTATCAATCTTTTGTTAAATGCGACGGTTAACACTTTTATGCACGTGTAAGAGAAAAACAGACTTCAAAAACACAACCTGTGATGTTTTTGAACAAGACAACATTTTTTGCACGGTGTAACGGTTTACTGAATCTCCTGTGAAAAGACTGTTTCCTGCCGGTGTAAAATGTTCACATTCGGTGGAAAAGCATTTTTTTGACACGTATTACAAAACGTTGTTTAGTACTCTAATTAGTGCACCCATTTTGCATTGTGCCCGGGTGCTATAAATAGAAACAATAAGGTATCTCACAACAATATTTTTCAGTGTATCGGACCTATCCAAATTGAATTTTTTTATGTTAATTATTATATAAGTTATGCAAACAAACATTTAGATAACCTATTTCATTTTTTATAATCTATTAGTTACATGTATGTCACACTTGTAAAAATTAGTTACCTAAAAATTAGATTTGTAATCAGTTTCACAGTTCTGATTGGTCAGTATTTGAAATTGTATTATAAATGCGAAGTCATTGATTGGTTGTTGTTCTTATTTCATAGTATTAATATACTCAACCAAAAAAGTAAGCATGCATATTGAAATATTTTTGTTTTATGGTGTGGTCAAAGTGATGGTCCATTGGCAGCAAACACGTGCATAATTATAGGATATTAAACTCACTTCGATTTTGTATCATGTTATGTCCCGAATAAAATAATTTTCAGTTGTCATGAGCTTTAGTGAGTGACAGTGAAAATTATTTCATGAGGGACATAAACATGATGCGAAATGGAAGTGAGTTTAATAACCTATTTAATACCCATTATCAATTTTAAATTAAATTTGGAAAAACAAACCATGTAGAACAAAAAAAATGAAAGCAATCGTTTTCCTTTCTTGGAAACAAACTATGCTAAATAATATGACGTCGTATACATCGAAAGTGTTATGTACCAGTATGACATACATGTAGTACTAGGACATAACACTTTGATATGTACCAAGATATGTTGAACCATATGGGTAATAATTTGTGATATTACTGCACACACACACACCTAACTGGTGTGGTTATCTAAATCCAGAATTTCTGCCATGAATGTAATTTGGTTTATGAAAAAAATAACTATTGATTACATGCAAACTTTCTTTTTTGGTTGAGTATCTTTTATTATTCTAACAAGTTGCTTATGGTTATATTAATGTTGGCTATATTAATGTGTTTGAAGGGAAACTAAACTTCTCAAGCAATTTTTAAGACTAAAATTATCTACTAAAAACCCTATTCATGGTAAATACAAAATACTATCTTGTTATGAGACTTTATTGTCATTTATTTGGATAAATGTATTAAAATATTCTCACTGTTTCAAGTTAGGAGCTGGATGTACATGTAGCTGAAACAGTAGCATGTCCACCTATGAACCGTTTGGTCGTCAGATCGATCCTTTTCAGTGGACCTGTTTGGGATATTTTCCATTCCAACCAGTGGTCCACAACTGGTTCATCAAAGACTTTGGTATGTGCAGTCCTGTCTATGGGACAGTGCATATAAAAGACCTCTTGCTGCTTATCAGAAAGAGTAGCCTATGTGGTGGCAGCAGGTTTACTCAAAATAAATATGTCAGAATGACCATATGATTGACATCCAACAGCCAATGATAAGATAAAAATCATTGTGCACTACAAGTGTCATTAAATAAAACAAATGTTACTTTACTGTTTCAGTTCATCGACGGGTTTCATACCCACATATCCACCAGCCGCTAAGATCTCTTTCCAGCCGATCTTTGAAGGCACAGAAGCCAGCAAAAGTGAAGAAAAAGAAGAAAAAGACGAAAATTCAGAGTTACCCGTCCCGAGCAGCTATACAGGCTCCAACCATTCCTGAAGAGCAGGAAGATGAGGAAGTAAGATGAATAGAAATTTTCTATTGCAGGTGCATAGCAAACTTGTTTGTTCGTTAGCCCTTTTAAGGGAGAATTTTCTTTTTTAGTCAGCCCACTTGTGGCAGGCATTCTCACCGGCCTCCATGGCGCAGTGGTTAAGCTATTGAACTCGTGGCTCGTAGGTACTGAGATCAAATCTCAGTCGAGGCACGGGATTTTTAATCTCAGTATTGGGTCCAACCCAGAGTGAGCGCTCCGTAGATGAGGGCTCAGTTGGTAGGCATATGCAACTTACACCGACCAGTGGTCCACATCTGGTTTAAAAAAGACTGGTATGTGCTATTCTGTCTGTGGGATAGTGCATATAAAAGATCCTTTGCTGTTTATCTATAATAGTAGATTTTTTATAGGCAGTGGATTTACATTGTCCAAGAAATGCCACATGGCTGACCATCTGTTCAAATCTTGGCCAAGAACATGTGCGCCAGATGCCATAAACAAGTTGTCTCGCATATTATCGTGATTGCACGAACTTGTAGACAAAGCAAAAATTGCGTCTATGATGCAGTCGTGGTCTCTGTCACCGTTTGGAGTTAGTTTTGTGGTTCACTTCAGAGAAACCTGATTTGACCAGCCCTGCTGATCATTATCAATATTGAATTCACCAACTCGATTTGAACCCGACATAGGTAGTCAGTTGACTGCTTATCTATGCCCTTGTTTGCATATACTATTAAAATTTTATTTATATTTAGATTTATTATCATTGACTGTTTAATAGAATAAACCAGATCAGAGAATGAGTCCATCGTTGGGGTTCAATCCTTCAATGAAGGCATCTTGAACATCTATAATTATCATGTAATCATAATACTAATACAGATTACATGTTATCATTCCAGCAGGCATGGTTTATCTCTGCAGAATCCTGCGAAAATGTCTTTATGAAATCGTGGAATTCCACGAAAAGCCGAAAAAATTAAACTAATAAAATAAATAATAAAAATCCTTGGTTATGTTCTCTCTGCGTGAATTCATGTGGTGTCAGTTCATCATCCTTCCATTCAGTACAGGCTATCATAAGCGTTCGGTGCATTGAAATTTCAATGGTTCCAATCTTTCTCATTGAAGCGCCAAACCTTGTCTAGATAGCAATATTCTCCTGAACGTAGCAGTTTCCACACATGCATGGTCATAGTTTTCTAAAGCATGATGCATTGTCATCATGAGGGGAAATATTGTTTCGTGTATAACGTCAACAGCAGACGCCAAAATGAAAAATAGGTGGTGCTGGGATTGGTTGGATATAGAGTATCAAGGGTAAAGACTTTTAAAATGTTTCGAGAAACTTCGTATCCGAGCCAAAGCGTATTGCATGGTTTGTCGATCAGAAATTTTCTATGCTTTTCTCGGTGAACGGGCTCTGTTTGATCATTTGAATGGAAGAAAAAATCCTGGTTCCCTGGCATAACATTTCCTTCAAAACCATTTTTTTTGCCTTGAAATAAAATTTTTGTCAGTACCACGTCTGTTCCAGGGAAATTTTGATTTTCTCTTTAATGAAGTTATTGTTGTTCAGGAGGAATCTTCTTACGAAGAGGATGATGATGAAGATGATGATTATGACGAAGTTGAGGAGAAAGAGAATAGAACTGGCGGCGGTGATAAAAGAAGAGTATCTCGTCCTTCAATACCAGATATTCAGGTTATTATACTTTATTTATTTGTTTATTTATTTATTTATATATTTATTTATTTTTATTATTCATTCATTTTTTATTTATTTATATTTTTATATAATTTTGTTTAATTTATTTATTTTCTTTCATTAATTTATTTATATTTGTATTGTTATAATTTTTGTTTAAATTTATTTATTTTTATTCATTCATTTATATTTTTAAAAATAATTTTTGTTTAAATTTGTTTTCATTCATTTATTATTTTTTTCTTTCTTTCTTTCTTTATTTCTTTATTTATTCAATACACATAACCGGAAGTACATGTACAAGTACATGTAGCTGAGTGGTATGTTGGTAAAAGTAGATCATCCTATGTGATTTTAGAGAGTACTGGACACCGGGACATTCTTAAAAATTGTACACTATTAAACATAGTTCACTTAGCCTACAATCAAGTGAAATCTTGCACATACATGTACATGTAGGTTCAACCACTGCAATTAAGAAAATATCCAAGCAAAATAAATGCTGTGGAGAAATAGTGTCCACGGAATTTTCCACAGCAATTTTAGTATTCACACATTTCCAACTCTGAGTTTTCTAAGAATACACAAAGAAAAGAAAAATTAATCGGCAGCAAAAAGAATGTCATGGAGAATGAAAAACTGTGCGGCAATCTCCACGGCATTGCCGATTGCCGCGGGCAATTTCAGGGGTCGTAGGTTACCCAATCCTCATATGTTATTTGTACAGTAATGGTCATTTTTAAGCTCTGTACCTGCCACCTCATCACTCTTTTTGTATGAAACACATGTATCATTATTTGTGGAATTTCTCTTCAGTTTGTTTTTGAATGAAACATCTATAAGATTATTTGTAGAATTTCTCTTCAGTCTGTTTCTGTATGAAACATCTGTAATAGTATTTGTGGAATTTCTCTTCAGTCTGTTTTTGTATGGAACATCTATAAGATTATTTGTGGAATTTCTCTTCAGTCTGTTTCTGTATGAAACATCTGTAATAGTATTTGTGGAATTTTTCTTCAGTCTGTTTCTGTATGAAACATCTATATCATTATTTGTGGAATTTCTCTTCAGTCTGTTTCTGTATTAAACATCTGTAAGATTATTTGTGAAATTTTTATTCAGGTTGACTTCTTCATTGGAGATGCTGAAGAACCGGCTACTGGGACAGAAGATAATGTTGATGGGAGGTCAGACATATAAACATTTTTGTTTTGTTTAATGACACCACTAGAGTACATTGATTTATTAATCATCGGCTATTCAATGTCAAACATTTGGTAATTTTGACATGTAGTCAAGTTTGAGCCAGCCGTCAAAGGGTTATGAACCACTGTCTTCAGTTTGAGATATTTAAGCACTTTTAACAGTGTGGAGTCATTTTCCTATTCACATATTTATGACAGTAACTCACTTTGTATTCAATCAAAAAAAAAAAAAAATATGTTGTTGATCATCCTTTTGATCACAAAAATCAGGGGTGGGGGTTCTGTGAAAACCATTATAAAACCCTGGAGACCAGGTACAGGGCTGACAACTATATAGGAAACGGGTCCTTCTGGATCTATTAAGAACATTTTAATATTGGACTGCCCTAAACTGATGAAAGGACTACATGTCATTCATGTAATCATCACAATATTGTCATTCAAACCATGAACACTGTATTATCTTTTTGCTATTTATTATATTAACAAAATTACTAAAAGTATATACAAATGGCTGCCATAAGAACCTTTTTAAAAAATAAAAATTAAAAATTCATTTGCGGGGGTATTTTTTTCAGGTACTGGTGGGGAGGGTCAACAACTTTTTTTTTTGCCTTATAAAATGTTTTTTTTGTGCAGTGTACTGTTTTTAGAGATTTTACACACTTGTTGTACAAGGACTTTGGTCTCACAACTCAAAAATGTTTTGCTACTGTAACCGATGTTAAATTGTTATTCGTCTGTTGCATAAATATGAATGTATCCTAAGAGCGAACACAGGTTTTAAGGAAATGGGTGGAGGGTTCAATTGGCAATATTATTTTGGTTTCCAAAAGGGTGGGGTCTGAGGGGTTAGACCCTCAAATCCCATTATGTGTCCACTACTGATCCTATATTTCTTAAAATTACTGTTGCAGTGTCAGCAAAACAATTTATCAATGGCGATTACCGTTTGTGCTGTCGTAAATTTGTTTGAATTTCAGTGGTTATTATCTATGCATCACTTGTCCATATCATTTTTGTATGAGGGTGATTCAGGAAGTAGTGACCATTGGACAATAACTAAAAAAATGTTTAGCTTACATAAATTTAGTTTAACTTTCCTTCAGTATAACCTCCCTTGTGATCGATGACTGACTCCCATCGTTTGGGTAAAAAATGAACACCCATTGCTAGGCTACTGAATCCAGTTAACATTAATTGACGTTCTGTAAAACAATTAGCATGGTACAACGTAAAGAAAAAACTTTACAGTACTATAACCACTACTTCTTGAATCACCCTCATTGTAATAATGATTGTTTTCAATGATTTGTTTGTTGAATGCTGTATATTTGTATTTGTATAATGTTTCATTATGTAAGGTAATGAATTAGAAATCTCAAATTCTAAAATTACCAAATTGAATATATTTTGGGGGCAACAATTTTTTTTTTATAATTATAAACAGGCTTTTAAAAAAAAACAAAAAAACAACAACTATGTTTCTGTGATAAAATATCAATTGAAATATACATCTCAATATTTAAGAGGTTTTTGGGGCAATAAAATAAATAAAGATAAAGACCTATAAAATAAAAAAAATAAAAAAAAAATGCTTCTATGATAAAAAATCAATTGAAATATCCATTGCAATATTTATGCCGCTAAGCTAAATGGTTTTGTTTGCATATTCTTCAGAAAGAAGTCCAGACCTAAAAGCCTTGATACGGAGAGGCCACAGTTTGTGCACGTGAATTCGTCGCCTCCGGTATTCATGGATCTGGGTTCTGTACCGGAGCCTTCCGCCCATGCTGCCAACTTGGTACCCGAATCCCTGAAGGCTGCTGGTTCCCGTGGTGGTTCCAACTCTCGAGTACAGTTTGTTGTTGGTAATTACAAAATAATCATTTCTGGAATCAATCAATTTGTACCTTAATTTCCTGCGTATTGCCTGGAGGCTATGTGATTTAAAACATTAAAAAAATGTCTCCTGCTGTCTATCTGGTGGTATGGGCTATGTGATTGTTATTAATTTTATTTTGCTAATAAACATGCAGACTGATAAAACAAAATCAAAAATGTAAATAATAGATTCAGTAATGACTGACAAACTGTGATCTAAACATCCAGAATGAAACTTATTAGAACTACACAGTTGTAGTTAAAGTAACAAGAAGGAAATTATAATAAAAACAATTCTGACCTGACAGAAGCAAGGAGGAAATTGAAGCAAGGAGGCAATTACAATAAAAACAACTCTGTTGTAGTGACAGAAGCAAGGAGGAAATTACAATGAAAACAACTCTGTCGTAGTGACAGAAACAAGGAGGAAATTATAATAAAAACAACTATGTCGTAGTGACAGAAGCAAGGAGGAAATTACAATAAAAACAACTGTTGTAGTGACAGAAACAAGGAGGAAATTATAATAAAAACAACTCTGTCGTAGTGACAGAAGCAAGGAGGAAATTACAATAAAAACAACTGTCGTAGTGACAGAAACAAGGAGGAAATTATAATAAAAACAACTCTGTCCTAGTGACAGAAGCAAGGAGGAAATTGCAATCAAAACAACTCAATTACATGCAGATAGTCCACCGATTATCTTCCGATGTTGGCTATCTGAGCATTTTATTATCATGATCTTAGTTTGTTTCAAGTTAATAAATTGTGTATATATTTTGATATCGTTGATTTGTTTGTATATATGTTTTGCGGGCAATGTATATTTACATAAGCAAACACTTTCCATTCATGTGCGGGCGACCTATATATAAGTTTTGAGACCTCGACTAGTATGAGGTCGTTTACATATAATTAAAGCTATCCAAAAGATGATTGCTCAGTGTAGTACTAGTAGTATTAAGGGATGTCCTTCTGGTCAGCCTTATGAACTTTTCCGGTTTGTTTATATCAAAAATCTTTTAAAAATAAACATTTAACAGCGGAAATGTTGTCAAGTTTACGTGAAACACGTGGATGACCTGCACGACTTTTTAAGAAATCTGAAACCGTGGAACTAATAATGAACTCCAATTCAGACAACGATTATATGGAAGAAAACAACAATGACTCTGAAAACTAACAGGAAAGGGTGATTGACCTACAATTCCACAACTCGCTATTTTTGGATAAATTCTGAAAAAAAGGCTCAGCACAGAGAATGACATTGCTAAAAAATTCATCAGCAGTGAATGAGTTGAGATAAACTTTTGAAGGAACCACAGAGTGACCACAGTGGCCGATGTTTGCTTTTGTGCTGGGGGGGTCATTAAATAAATATATAAATAATTGTTTGGTTTTAGAAAGTAAAAGAAAATACTGTTGTTACAAATGTAACATGTTTTTTTTTTCAGGTGGTGGAGATGCTAGTGATGCGGTACTGGAAGATATTGATAAAAAAGATGCCGAACCCCGGTCGAAAAAACCCAATTTAAACAGAAGTAACTCTGAACCTCATACTACTGAGTAAGTTAAAAAAAACAAAAATTTAAAAAATAATTTGTTTTAGGCATTGTTCATTACTGAGGGAGTGGGATGTAGCTCAAATGGTAGCGTGTCTACCTGTGAACCGGTCGGTCATCTGATCTATCCTTCTCAGTGGACCCATTTGCAGTTTGGGCTATTTTTCCATTCCAACCAGTAGTCCACAACTCATTCATCAAATGCCGTGGTATGTGCTGCCCTGTCTGTAGGACGGTGCATATAAAAGACCCGTAGCTGCTTATCGAAAGGAGTAACCCATGTGGCAGCAATGCATTTCCTCTAAAATACATATGTCAGAACGACTATATCACTGACGTCCAATAGCCGATGATGAGATAAAAATCAATGTGTAGAGGCGTCGTTAAATAAAAAAACTTTACTTTACTTTTGTTCATTACTGAAGCAAAGTGAGCATTTTTCTGTAGTCCCAAGCGAGTGAAAATAATTCAGGCAAGTCACTAGCATACCCAATATCACCCAATTGGTGACCCATGCATATTAAAAAGAACATTTAAAAAACCCTGTTCTTTGTCCATTTTAAACATACACATTAAAATTCATTGGAAAAGTAATTCCGTTTTTGGTAATCTCAGGCGTGATGCGATATGTGGAATTCTGCAAAAAGCAAAAAAATAATAAAAAATAAAATAAAACAGTAGAAAAGAAATAATCCCCTTTTTTTAATGTTCTCTATGCGTGTAGTGTCAGTGCGTCAAGTCTAAGGAAGAGGTGTATGGTAGCTTCCGTACATGCAAAGTCATCGTCGTTCATGCACAGTCATCGTCGTCCATGCATGGCGAATTGTCATGTAAAAGCTATTTTACTTATCATGAGAGGTGACATCGTTTCGCGAAAACCATTTTTTGTCAGTACTATGCAAGAATCTTCACATCTCATTAAAACAGATGAGTTAAAAACAAAATTATAATGTGATGTTTTAGACATTTAAATCTTATCCATGAACAGCTTGTTAACATATTTCCAAAACAGCATGACTTATCTCCCCTTGTTTCTCCATATGATAACACAAATCTGTGATGTCAGTGGCACTGACCAGCCCCCGGTAGTGCAGTGGTTAAGCTATCAAACTAACGACTAGTAAGTACTGGGATCAAATCTCAGAAGAGGCATGAGATTTTTAATCTCAATATCGGCTCCAACCTAGAGTGAGTGCACCACACAGTGTGGTACACAGTCCATTGGTCCACAACCAGTTTATCAAAGACCACGAAATACACTATTCTGTCTGCGGGGTAGTGCGTATAAAAGATCCCTTGCTGTTTATTGGTAAGAGTAGCCACATTAGTGTGACGGCAGCGACTTTAAATCTCTCCTACTAAAACTTACCTCTGTCCTCGACAGACAGCACAGGAAGGTGAGTTGTGTGCCCAGAACAGCATGCTTGAATCTTAATTGGATATAAGCATGGAAATAAATATAACCATTTAACCAACCAACCAACCAGTGGCACCAATGGTATATACATCACTAATTGAGAATGAAATAGCTTCAACAATTCATTTTCTTTGCACAATACTAGCTAGAATGTACCAATACATTTATGTTTGTTTTTTTAATAATTTGCTTTTTGTCATTTAAATATTATAGAAAATTTCATTACATGGGAAACTATCTTATATCTATTTATTTTTATAATAAGTCAAACTTTGTTTTAATTTTACTATACATGTATCTTAACATTTTTGTTATAGTTTGGACAACAAACAAAATAAGAAAAAACATCGTCATCACCACCACCACGAGCATTTCAAACGTGATGACTTGCGAATGCGGCGCCAAAAGGGGAGCGAGGTCCACCTCGACAACGTGGATAAACTGAGGCGGTCGCCAACGGAAACTGAGGAAGCGATTCTTCTCCACAAGGCTGATTTAGATGATATGGCTAGTAAGTGAATTAAATTTAAAGATACAAAATACTTTGATTCACAGTTCAACCTATTCTTTAAAACATGTGAGTGAATACAGTTTCAACAATGAATTGAGGTTGAACCATCATTGAGAAATTGTTCTAAACTGCTGTCGGTCTCACGGCTGTTAGGTACTGAGATCAAATGTCGGTCGAGGCATGGGATTTTTAATCTCGATACTGGCTCCAACCAAGAGTGATGCACAACTGGTTTAATAAAGGTTGGTAGTGAAACTGGTGGAATCATTTCGATTCCATCCACAATTTATTATTAATTTTTTAAAAGTCACCCATTTTTATAACAAATTTATTTTTCATTCATAATGTATTGAATATATTTTTATCATAGTATTAATTATTATATTGACTTTTTGATTTGTATCATAAAGATGTGTTTTCTATTGTTATATGTATTTCTAATTCAATTGTATATACTAAAATATATATCGGCTTTTTACACTGATTTCATATTAAATAATTTTATTTTTAACCATTATACGACCCCCAATAGCTGATGTTTATTTTTGTGCTGGGGGTCATTAAACAATCATTCATTCATTCGGTTTAATAAATGGTGTGGTATGTGCTGTCCTGTCTGTGGGAAAGCGCATATAAAAGATCCCTTGCTGCTAATCAGAATGAGTAGTCTATGTGATGATAGCAGGTTTTCTCTAAAGATCATGAGTCACAGAATACCATATGTCAGACACCTAACAGCCACTGAATAATCACTTATTAAATAAACAATCTTTTCCTTAACCATGACATACATTTCTTTAATCAGCCAATCAAATTAAGTGTTACATGCCAGTTTTAATAGAATATATCTTGTTCAGGTCACAGGTGGGAAGATGTTCGAGGAATTCGCCGACACAAGATTGGTCGGCATCGTAACACGTTCCACTCGATCGTACACATTGGAAAAGTCCACAAGGAGAAGAAAGAGCATAAGTCTAAATCCAAGTTTGATCACAGTTCTCATGAGGTGAGATTCAGGGCTTGAAATTACAGCCAACAAAAACAGTCCATTTTTTAAACCTACCAGATGTAATAAGACTTTGCCTTCTAAACTGATCCCAGTTTCAGAGTGGTTGAGCTGGTTGCTATTGTGATAAAATTTCAGTCACAGCTTGCTTATCATATTTTTCACTATGGCAGGAATTAAAATTACTTTTTGAGAGACACAGCAGTTATTGCATTGAGCAGCATATTTGAGCGGGATCTAGATCAAATGATATCGAGTCTGTCTGTGAACTGGTCAGTCGTTGGATCGATCCTTTTCAGTGGACACATTTGCAGTTTGGGCTATTTTCCTTTCCAACCATTGGTCCACAACTGCTTTATTAAAGGCCATGCTATGTCCTGTCCTGTAGGACTGTGCATATAAAAGATCCCTTGCTGCTTATCGGAAGGAGTAGCCTACGTGGTGGCAGCGGGTTTCCTCTAAAGACATA
>JAULBS010134898.1:0-13140 GCA_032355785.1 Symmetromphalus regularis | reverse complement strand
GATAATTGGTTAAGCTGTCAGACTCATGACTGGTAGGAACTGGGATCAAATCTCAATTGAGGCATGGGATTCCAGCTCCAATTCTGTCATACAACTCAATGGGTAGATGTACATCATTTGTATATTAAAGGTTGTATGTGCTTTCCTGATGGAAAGAGCATATAAAAGATCTCTTGCTGCTAATCAGAGAGTAGCTGGTTTCCTCTAAAGACAAAATCACAAAACTGAATAAACAATATACTGGATTGTCATTAAACAAATAATCCTTACCTTTTTTTATAAAGTGATGTATATGTTTCCGAGAAGAATATAATGAGACCAAATGTTTGGACAATTTAAAACCACTTTACCACATAGATATTAAAGGCTATATTAAAGAAAACACTTCCTGTCTTTTATTATACATAGTTGTTATCACTAATAAAAACCTTAACTTTATGTAATGTATTTTATTTATTTAAACGCTAAGTAAACTATAAATATGGTAGTTGTTATCTCTAGTGAAAACCTTAGCTTTATGTGATGTATTTTATTTATTTAAACATGTTTTATTTATTTTAGTTCTAAGAAAACAGATTGGTTATGGATTTAAAGATCTTCAAAGCCACTCGGATTCAATGTGTTTTCTCAGATCTTTGTTTCCACACCTCGAAGCCATGCTTGATTGTCGTGAGTTCTTTTACTCTCTTGTGCTTTTTGGCAAATATGGATGTACTTTCTATGAAATGTTTAATATTCTGATGCATATGCACACAAGAAAAATGTAGAGGTAAACCCAGATGCCGTGAGCTTGAACCATGTGGATAATAAATATCAGTATCATGAGGAAAAAAAGAAAACAAATCTGCAGAAATTCCAGATGAGGCACTTGCCTCGTCTGCCACATTCTGGCTACGCTTGAGATATTATTTATGTTACTAAAGAAATAGAAAACTTTATTAGCATTAATTATTGAGGATGTAACCAAATTAATGAAACAAGGTGTGAATATAAATTAGAAACAAAAATAAGCTATTAAAGAAAAGCCAGTATCTTTGTTAGTAAGTATAAAACTTTAAACTTAAAACATAACTTAAAAGACAATACAAAATGTGTTTATTAATTTACAAAATGTTACGCTTGTTGTTGACAGGAAGAAGTTTATGGGGTCATCATAGAAAAATGTGTTTATTAATTTACAAAATGTTATGCTTGTTGTTGACAGGAAGAAGTTTATGGGGTCATCATGCCATCATAGAAAAATGTGAGCGTGTCATCGTGACACAAACAAAAGTGGTCAGTAACATTTTTTTATACTTTTCTGTTTTAGTATTTATTACCTGGGAAAATAAACTATTCTTTGATAACAATTATACTCTAAATAGTTTTGTTATTGTATGTTTTTTAACCTTTTTTTCCCACAAATAATGATCACCAAATCAACGTGCAGTAAAACTGATATATGTACAGGTAGAATGTAATATCCCAGTAAATATAAATAATTTGGTATTTTTAACTGTTTCTTATGCATTTCAAAACACATACTGTAATTACTTTTTATGAACATTTTCTTTTTCTCTATATTTTTTATGTTATTAAGGTGTCTTTGTTTTGTTTTGGAAGTGGGATGTAGCTCAAATGGTAGAGATCCGCCTGTGAACCGGTCGGTCGTCGGATCGATCCTTCTCAGTGGACCCATTTCCGGTTTGGGCAATTTTCCATTCCAGCCAGTGGTCCACAACTGGTTCATCAAAGGCATTGGTATGTGCTCTTCTGTCTGTGGGACAGTGCATATAAAAGACCCCTTGCTGCTTATCGGAAAGAGTAGTCTATGGTTTCCTCTAAATACATAAATTATGTCAGAGTGACCATATGATTGACGTCCAATAACCGATGATAAAATATAAATCAATGTGTTCTTGAGGTGTCGTTAAATAAAACAAACTTTACTTTGTTTTGTTTTGCTTTGTGTTTAATTAAATCACTACAGGATTATTAATTTATTAATGTCTTATTATAAATGATTTATTAATCATCATTGGTAATTAACATATTCTTTTTATATTCAGTAAGTACTAATTTCATATGTGCCCTCCCCCCCCCCTCCCTGCAACCCTCATATTAGTACACAGAAAAGGTGGATTTTTTGTTCATGATTTCACTCAAGCTTTTAATGATTAATATATATATAATTGTATTCAGCCCTTGACCACTCCCCATTCAACAAAAACTGTCTCCAAATTAGAAAATGTTGATAATTGTGAATAATTCCGTGGTTAGAGATCAACACGATTCATTATCTTTTGTGAAAATTGTTTACAGCTTCTAGACATCTTGGAACTACATGCATCATCTTTTGTCAGCTTCTTGCGAACAACCCTCGAGTTTGTTGTCCGATACAATTTTACTGAAAAAGGTAACATTTGGTCTTGTGTAGTGTTCTACACAGAATTTTTAATTTGTTATTGCGAAACATCCTCGAGTTTAACATCTGATAAAGTTTTACTGAAAAAGGTAACGTTTGATCTTGTGTTGTATTCTACATAGAATTTTAAATTTATTATTGCAAACCACCATCGAGTTTGTTGTCCGATACAATTTTACTGAAAAAGGTAACGTTTGATCTTGTGTAGTATTCTACATAGAATTTTAAATTTATTATTGCAAACCACCATCGAGTTTGTTTTCCGATACAATTTTACTGAAAAAGGTAACGTTTGATCTTGTGTTCTGCACAGAATTTTAAGTTTATTATTGCAAACCACCTTTGGGTTTAACGTCTCATACAATTTTATTGTAAAAGGTAACGTTTGATCTTGTGCAGTGTTTTACACAGAATTTTCAGAGGACAAAATGTAAAATTATTAGTGGGGCATTTTTAATTCAAATATCAAATCTTAATTTCAAACTTTTCAGACTGTAATAGTCTATATTTGACAGTTTAGATTAAAAAAGTCAGAAATTCAAATGGAGGCAGAAATAAAAAATGTTTTGTAAGGACAGTATGGGTATATTGCCACATCTTAGTTTATTGCTAGATAGATGTCAGTTCATGGGTAGAAATTAATAAATTATTTCCACTAACCTGGGGGACTAGAAGCATTAAAAAGTTACTCGTTTCCACAAAAAATCACTAGTCCACCCATTTTAATTTTAATATTGGGTTGATCCATAATGCAAATTACAGATGTAACGTGTAGTTCATGTTGAGAAGACAAATCGTACTGGTGCTACAAAGATTGTTTGTTTTTCAATTTTAATTTGTACTCTGTACGATTACCAAACAAATATCGATAATTATTGTGAACAACCCCTAACTGTCAGCCCATATCGAGACTATAAAGAAGATACTATATTTAGAACTATCCGAAAGTGAAAAGGACAGAATAAACGTTTGCTAGTGTGTACAGCGAGAGCATTTTGGTCAAATAAATGTGTTTAGTGGATATGATTTATAAATTATCAGTCTTACAGCTACTATTTGAAAATAATATAAATTTGTGATACAAGATTGTAAAAAAAATATCTAATGGCCTGGGGTTTACTTGCGCCCAATGATTTTTACTTGGCTCGGACGAGGGGGCGAGCATTAATTTCTATCCCTGCAGTTATTGGCATAAGTATCAGATCATGGCATGTTTGTATTTGTAACAACACACTTTATTAACTGCTTTATTACAGTTATAGTAACACATTTCTGAGGAAATTAATAATATTCAATGAACCTGTTTTTAACTTTGCAGATTTTCATAACATTTACAGTAATTCTGAGATAGTTTATTTCTGTCTATATTAATAGTTGATGTTTTTACTTAAATCAATTCTTCACTGTTTCTCATACCTGTTATGACTAGTTTAAAACAATGTATCCATGGGAATTAATACTTAAATGTGATAGAATACACGAGGATTAGAAATCATCTAAACTAATGGGTAAAAGAAATGATACCCAAAATAAGAAGAAAATATTTGGATATTTTGTTTAAGGCATCTGCAGATTGTTTTCATCGCTGCTTAATTAAATTATGAAATTTATGTCGACTGTACATCTGTTCTACAAATACAAATGATATTTTCAAAGTTTTGTGCTTCCTCGCAGTTATCGTTAAATTATCCTTTGTATCATTTCTTTTGCCTGTTAGTTTATTTGAAGAGTATGTTCTGATTGTATTTTGTCTGTTTGCAGGACTGCTGTTTGAAAGATTTGCTGTGAACTGTTTCAACGTCATGAAGGGAATTCTGTTCTGTGATACCTACAAACTATCCAAAAACCTACAGATTGGTATTACTGTCTTATTGTTTGAATATGTCAGATTTTATTGATGAAATAGGAACACAAATAGTAAAACTAAATTTTTCTGTTATTAAAGAATGCAGTTATCTGTTTTAACCACTGACTTCACTAATTACAATATACGAGTCTGACATAATGCAATATCTGACTTAATGTCACTTTACACTATTTATTTTAAGTTAGCCTGACCTCTGACCTATTTGTATCATTCCCCTCGAAAGTGGACTGGTCCGAAAATCCTTACAGCTGATTGGCAGAGAAAAATCTTCCACAATACACAGCGTACCTCTTCCGGTCACATGCTATCTTTGTCCTTCTTTCTCTTTTTCTTGTTTGGTTTGGAGGAGTGGGATGTAGCTCAAGTGGTAGCATGTCCGCCTGTGAAGAGGTTGGTCGTTGGATCGATCCTTCTCAGTGGAACCATTTGCAGTTTGGGCTATTTTCCGTTTCAGTGTGCTGTCCTGTCTGTGGGGTGGGGCATATAAAAGACCCCTTGCTGCTTATCAGAAAAGAGTAGCCTATATGGTGGCAGCGGGTTTCTTCTAAATACATATATCAGAATGACCATATGATTGATGTCCATTAACCGATGATAAGATAAAAATCAATGTGCTCTAGAGGCATCGTTAAATAAAACAAACTTTACTTTTTTTTGTTTGGTTTGGACGTCTTTTTGTTTGCTCTAACAACCTAATGACTTACACTAATCTTACATAAAGATTTTTATTTTGTTTTATTTTAGATTCAGCCAGTCCTGTTAGTACTGAAGCTCACAAAATTCTGACAGAATTCTTCACATTTGACACACTTTCTGAAATCTGTCGCCGACTGGTAACACAGTACTTCCTGTTGACGACCGATGACCTGACGACTTGGGATTCTGATCCGGAAGAATTCTGTAACTGTTCATTAACCACACAGCATGTATAAAACATAATCACCTTCATAAATAAAACATAATCACCTTCACTGAAACACCATCTCCCTCCAGGAAAACACAATCTCCTACCAGGAAAACACAATACATTTCATGAAAAATAGTCTCCATTATGAATAAAAATAACCACTTGCATGAAATATATGTATAATATTACCTTAAAAAAGAAATATTTTAATGAATTTTTTACCTAAACCATTGAATAACATTTTTCGGAATATTGAGAAAATATATAAAATCAAATTCTTATATAACAATATAAAAACACATTCATATTTAACAATATCAGTTTTCTTCTTGGAAAAACCCCAAAAAATCATTTTCATTAAAAAAAGTAAATGAAATTACCTTGTTCATGAAAAAAAGTTTATCTAATTGCCTTCATGAAAAATTATATGAAATTTTACCTTGAAAAAATAGATTAAATCATCTTCAGGAAAAGGTATATTCCATCACATTCATTAAAAAATTAACAAGCTGAATTATAGTGTGTAATTATTTTAGTTACGAAATGACTGGAGTTGTAAAGAATTATAACGTTCTTTTTTATTCACAGGTCAAGATGAAGGAGGCGACTCCTACAAGTATTCTCTTCGCGTGAGTTTGAGATTCCATACTACTGTAAATTAATGATAACTATAGAAGTTTCAACATTTTTGAAAACTGGTTAATTTTAAACATTTAAATTTCACTTTAGTGGAAATAATTTCAGATATTCTTTAACCACGTATTATTGATAGTTTATGGTAATACAAGCAATGTATTTCTGAATATTAATGAAATCACTTTAAATTTGTAAATACGCTAAGACTAAAGTAAAAGAATAAATGCTGATTGTATGAATAAATTTGCTTTGCTTTGACTTTGTTAGCAAAATATTTCTTTATATTGTTTTCTATATAGTAATTATCATTGCTTATTTTTCATCAACTTTTCATTAAAATCTTTGTACTAGAATTTTTATTTGAATATTCTGAAACTACATATCTGTATCAAATCAATACAAAGATGTTTTAAATGCTTAGAATTGCCATACATTTTTTAAGACAGGTTTATCGAGACAAAGCGGCATCTTCTTCTAACTAAATTGATGTATTTTTTGTGAATTTCCAGCCATGCACTGAAGTGTTGTTTCTGACGATCTTCAAAGCATTCCGTCTTTCTCTAACTCCTGTGCTTCTAGAATTGGTCCAGTCCATTCAAGGTCCTTGTGATCCAGAAGATTTTGCAGCCGTATTGAAGAAAGATGCAGGTTAAATTTGTTCACTAATGTACTGTATATTAGGTATCAATGTAACAATTAACCATGTTGTCTTAGTGCAAATATACCGAAGTATATAGGGATTTTATAATGGCGTTAATCCTATGGGGATGGGTGACACATCCTCCCCACTTTTTGGATAGTGTGATAGTCTATCACCCCACTTTTTGAAAAAGGGGGATAGTCCGTCACACCACTTTTTGAACAGTGGGATAGTCCGTCACCCCACTTTGTGAAAAATGGGGATAGTCTGCCACACCACTTTTTGGACAGTGGGATTGTCCGTCACCCCACTTTTTGAAAAGGGGAATGTTCCTTCCCCCCACTTTCAGAAAGTGATTTTCACACTTGTTATGAAAGGTCGTTAAATTTGATTGATAACAAATCACATGAACTGTGATGGATACTTAAATGCAACTAAAAAGTCATTATTTTAAAATCCACTTAACCATTTCCGAAACAGGTATTATTTCATTACCATACTTTATTTTAAATATGTGAAAATCATCAGAATATACATTTTTTGTTTTTGTTCCAGTGTATAATGCTATAAATTTATATTTTTGTTTCAGTGTATAATGCTGTAGGTCTAGCTGCGTTTGATTTGTTTGATGAGATAGATTTTGACCAGTGGTACAGTACCAGTCTACTTCAGGAGTTTCAAGTGAAGGATGTCAAGTATGTAATAGAGAGAAAAACAAATTAAACTAATATTTGTTTAAGACAATCCAACACATTGTTTAATCAGTGGGAATGGAATGTAGCTCAAACTGTAGTATGTCCACCTCTTGAGCTGTCAGTCGTTGGATCGATCCTTCTCAGTGGACACATTTGCAGTTTGGGCTATTTTCTGTTCCAACCAGTGGTCCACAATTGGTTCATCAAAGGCCATGACGTGTTATCCTGCCTGTGGGACTGCATATAAAAGACCTCTTGCTGTTTATCAGAAAGAGTAGCCTATGTGGCAGAAGTGGGTTTACTCTAAATCAGTATGTCAGAATGACCATATGATTGACGTCCAATAGCTGATGATAAGATTAAAATCAATGTGCTCTAGAGGCATCGTTAAATAAAACACTTTGCTTTTGTTTAATCAGTAATTATTGTATGTCACTAGAATACAGAGGAAGAAGGGGGGGGGGGGCAGTCTATTGGATGGTTGGTTGGTTCGAATTTTCATTATATTCAATTCATGTTCACGTATATTGTCCCAGGCACACAACTCAGTTTCCTATGATGTCCTTCCAAGGCAGAGGTTAGTGTTACTAGGAGAGGTGAAACATTGGCAACATTATTATAATAATTTACAGAAATGCTTATTGATAAATAAGTCTCACCTGAAATCCAGTTAAACAATATGTAGAAGAAATGAGATTGTTTTTAGGAGCAACTTCACAAACTCTTCTTTCTCTGTTGACGATAATGTTCTCTGTTTGATTTCAGTTACCGCATTGTTCGGAAGCGAGTTATTTGGTTGATTAGTGGTAATGTTTTGTGTTTGATTTCAGTTACCACATTGTTTGGAAGCAAGTTATTTGGTTGATTGGTGATAATGTGCTCTGTTTGATTTCAGTTACCGCATTGTCCGGAAGCGAGTTATTTGGTTGATTGGCGAGTGGGTTGGGGTGAAGATGTCGGTCAGTCTGAGACCATCGCTGTACGAAGCTATCATCTCTCTTCTCAACAAACAGGAGGACCTCGCAGTTCGTCTGGAAGCAGCCGCCTGTCTTAAAACTAATATCCTTGATTCTAATTCATTGACAATATGTAATCAACTCTGGCTAAAGGATACGCTTGTTGCATGGTACCATTTGCCATTACAGTCAAAATAAGTACATTGGGTGAAAATTCATATCCCTGAGGCTCAAATTGGAAATCATAAACAGATAAAAATCTGCAATTTATGAGTAGTATACAGGATGAAAAAAATTAAAATCTTGCTTTTCAAATGCGTTTTTCTCAAAACAAGTATTTCCAACTTGTTAACATTCAAAGTGTCATTTCTTTGTCATTTTTAAAGATATTGTCATGTATTATACATCATTTTGAAGGGAATTAAGTGTAAAATAAGAATATATATATTTTTGGGGGATTCATGAGTATCCTATAGCCAAAGCTAGTCACGTATATTTTAACGGTATGTGAGCTGTCACTGGTGAAATCAAAATGTTTTTAACACATTAAGAAGATGATATTATGATCATAATAATTATAGTAAATAGAAACGATACTGATGTGAAATAAATTAGTTTTATATAAAATAATTTTTAAAAATAACCATATACAATCAAACCTGCCCAGGCAGTCACTTGTATTAACCAGCCGTCTGTCTTAAAACTAACATCCTTGTTTCTAATTCATTGACAATACGTTTTAACAGTACATGAGCTGTCATTGGTGAAATTTAAATGTTTTGAACAAATTAAGAAGATGACATTGTGATCATAGTTGTTATAGTAAATAGAACCAATATTGATGTCAAAAGAATTAGTTTCATTTAAAATCATTTAAAAATAACCTTATATAGTCAAATATACTGATGCAGTCACCTGTATTAAACAAACACCTCTCTTAATGGGACACTTTTATTTTCTTTCAGATTAGTTAATTTACTACACTTTAACCTGTATTTACCAAACTCCTGTCTTAACAGGACACTTATTTTCTCTCAGATTAGTTAATTTAGTACACTTTAACCTGTATTAAACAAACACCTCTCTTAATGGGACACTTTTATTTTCTCTCAGATTAGTTAATTTAGTACACTTTAACCTGTATTTAACAGGACACTTATTTTCTCACACATCAGTTTATTTAGTACACTTTAACCTGTATTTACCAAACTCCTGTCTTAACGGGACACTTATTTTCTCTCATCAGTTAATTTAGTACACTTTAACCTGTATTATGAAATCACCTGTCTAAACGGGACACTTTTATTTTCTCTCACACAAGTTAATTTAGTACACTTTAACCTGTATTAACCAAACTCCTGTCTTAACGGGAAACTTTTATTTTCTCTCACATCAGTTAATTTAGTACACTTTAACCTGTATTATGAAGTCACCTGTCTTAACGGGACACTTATTTTCTCTCACATCAGTTAATTTAGTACACTTTAACCTGTATTATGAAGCCACCTGTCTTAACAGGACACTTTTATTTTATTTTAGATCAGTTAATTTAGTACATTTTAACCTGTATTATGAAGCCACCTGTCTTAAGAGTTCAGAATTGATTGTATAATATAATAACTTTGAAATTGTATTTTGTTTTACTAACTTCATATGATTTGGTATTTCATAACAAAGTGAATTACTTGAAATGTTTAATTCTTTAACCTTCGTAACCATTGACGACTTCGAGTTCAAGACAGAGCATCTGCGACCAGTAAGTATGTTTATTCAGGTCAGCCAATGGGATGTGATCTTGCTCATTCAGTAGAGCATTCACCTAAAGTGCTTTCGTTATAGGATCAAAACCCCTCAGTGGACTCAATGATGTGCCATGGTATGTGCTGTCCTGTCTGTGGAAAAGTGCATATAAAAGATCCCTTGCTGTTGATGAAAAAATACAGTGGGTTTCAACTGATGACTACTTTTCAGAATTACCAAATATTTGAGATCCAGTAACCAATGATTAATAAATGGCGTCATTAAAGATAAATCAATTTTCGTTTTCAAGTCAACCATTATGCATACAGCTAGGAAAGCACATATTTTATTATTTCAGTATGTTGAGACGTTGTTCTCCCTCCTGTTTGAGCTGCTCAAAGAAGTGAATGAATGTGATACCAAGGTCAGTTAGTAATTATGTGTTAAGTAGATCATAATGTTTATAACTGAAATATTCACAACACTGAGGTGGGAGGCAGTTTCTTTTTTTAAATTGCTATTAAGTCTTCTTTGTGTGTAGATATGCTGACTCTATAATCATTATGATGACTTTAATGTCAAATTTAAAAAAGAATGAAGACCATTTTATAGCAGATTTATTTTTTAATTTAATTTTAAATGTTTGAAGTCGAGAGCTTAATAGGTATATTTTTTTTAGTTATCTTGTCTTTTGGAAAAAACAAATTTAAACAAACATTGCATATATGGTGGTAGCAGGTTTTTAACATAGACCATTTGAAAAATACCATATATTCAATACCTAATAGAGGGGAGATGCATGCTTCCTTGTTTTGTTAGGAAAAACACCATCAAATATATGAAAAATATCGAATTGATTACTGAATATAAGTTCAGCCATTTCCTCAAATATTTCTGTTTTATCTATACAGTATGGGTTAAAAAAAACCTAACTAATTTCTTTGTTTTAATTATATTGGATATCAGTTTATGGTTTTTCATTTCAGATGCATGTTCTGCATGTGTTTTCCTTTGTGATAGAAAGAATGGGTCACGAGATTCGGCCGTACACTTCGTCTTTATTACAATATCTTCCATTGCTGTGGCAAGAGTCAACTCACCACAACATGCTGCGCTGCTCCATTCTGACCACGTTGATTCATCTAGTGCAGGTATTGGGAAACATTTCATGAAATATTTCTAGCTAAATAAATACAATTGAACATTGAGGGGGACTAACAGATGTAGGCTCGAAGTGCTGAGTTACAGAATTATTGGGGGGTCTAGAGCCTCCCAGCCCCCCCCATCCTCCCCTTTTGGCTGTGCCTGTTTGTTAACTGAAATATTGTGATTTTATCCACAACACTGTCATTGGTTGTCACAACGCCTTCATTTAATAACATAGTCATTCAATAATTTATAGTATCTCTATTTTCATCTTGATAGTCCAGTGTGTTTAACAGTATAGTCCAAGTTCTAACAGTTTAGTCCAGTTTCTAACAGTATATTCCAATGTCTTTAATAGTGTATCCAATGTCTTGTCACACTTTAATGTTTAACTCAAAATAATGCACTTATAAAGTTGTATGAAAGATAGATTCTTATGAAAAATATCTTATAACAAACAACATTTGATGAAATTGTTTTTATATCATTTATTATTTTAATTGTTTAATAAAATCTTGTTTTGTTGCATATTTAAAAAATGTAGTTTTGTTGCATATTTTTAAAACTGATGTTTTGTTGCAGAGTTTTGGGTCAATGTGTACAAATTTCTACGACTTCCTGATTCCTGTGATAGAATTGAGTACAGATGTGAGTCAGGATGCTCATGTATACCTCATGGAGGACGGCCTTGACCTCTGGCTTATCACTTTACATCATTCGCCAGCAGTCACAGAAAACCTCTTACAATTGTTCAAAAATATTCCCCCTGTGTTAGGTGAGGCAGATTTAGTATTTATCATATATTAATGATGTGTCAATGTAGCACTTTAATCAAGCAGTTCTTTTATATGCTATTTCCCACAGACAAGACATACTATAGTCTTTGATAAACAAGTTGTAAAAAAAAAGAAGTAAAGTATGTTTTATTTAATGACACCTCTAGAAAACATTGAATTTTATCTTATCATCAGCTATTGGACGTCAATCATATTGTCATTCTGACATATTTATTTAGAGGAAACTACTCTTTCCGATATGCAGCAACGGTTCTTTTATATGCACTATCCCACATACAGAACAGCACATACCACAGCCATTGATAAACTAGTTGTGGACCACTGGTTGGTGCAAGTGGTGTATATCTCACTTAGCCTTGAGGACCACTTATTATGAGTTGAAGCTAGTATCGATATTAAAAGTCCCATGCCTTGACTGGGTCAACTGGGATTTGATCGGTATCTATCAGTCATGTTAAAACCAGTACTGTACAGACTTCTATGGTCCTTTGTACAGTGATTAATTAGTTACTTGTTCTAAGATTCAGTTTACATTCTCCCTTTATTAAAATAACTGTCAGTTATATATTTATTTTAAAACTGATCAATTCTATCTGAAAAAACAAACTACTTGTTTTGTTTGGATTTAAATATTAACTATAAATATAGTGTGTTTATTATGTTTGTTTTTAGATAATGGAACAGAATTTGAGAGTTTGTTTGGATTTAAGTATTTAGGTATAAATATAGTGTGTTTATTATGTTTGTTTTCAGATTGCGGAACAGAGAATTTGGGAGTTTGTTTGGATTTAGGTATAAATATAGTGTGTTTATTATGTTTGTTTTCAGATCGCGGAACAGAGAATTTGAGAGTTTGTTTGAAAATAATCGAAGCTTACCTCCTTTTGTGTCCTCAGGAATTCATGCAGGTTTGTCCCATCTTTCAGTTTGATACAGAAGCAAGGAAATGTTCAAAAGTTTAAATTATTATTAGACTAGTAGATCTACTTCAGGAAAGAGCTAAAAGTAAAAATGTTGAGTAAATATAATAATGTCAGATATCAATGTCAGATATACTAAATTAAAAAAAAAGTGATTTCAGGGGGGTTCAGTCGAAAAGTAAAATTAACTCAAAACTGCCAAGAAATTATTTTCAGGATTGATACCAATTTTGTCTGTAAGTGCAGTTAAAAGGTAAAATATTTCTGGACAAATTACCAAGAACATACTTTCAGGATCAGTCTCGAGACTGAAAGTAACAAAAGAATTGAAATTACTAATTATAATATTACAACATAAAAGTTGATAATTTGCTTATTTAAGATTCTGTATATTTTTTTCTATCTGAATATTCTTGGAGTAGGTAATGTAAC
>JAULBS010134887.1:0-10587 GCA_032355785.1 Symmetromphalus regularis | reverse complement strand
TAAATTGAGTGGAGGGTGTAGGTGGTGATGTAAGGGACGTCGTTTAGGAAGTAATGATTTAACAGAGATATGAACAACGTGAACAGACACACATAGCATCCATTTAATATCTATATTATTGACATGCTAAATTGAGTGGAGGGTGTAGGTGGTGATGTAAGGGACGTCGTTTAGGAAGTAATGATTTAACAGAGATATGAACAACGTGAATAGACACACATAGCATCCATTTAATATCTATATTATTGACATGATAAATTTACGCTGATACATTTTTGTTTTGCAAAATAACATAACCATGGTTATGATGCCAAGTGAGAAATAGTTGTACTCTGTAAAAAAACTAAATTTTTAACAATAGCAGGAGACAGTTTGGTGTGAGGTGTATATTAACTGAAGATGATAGCAAAGCTTTTTATGAGCGTGTGAACTAATAAACCCAAAAATAAAGCTTTTTATGAGCGTGTGAACTAATAAACCCAAAAATATAGGAGTATTTCTCATGTCCTGTTAAAATGCTACGTTTGATGTGTATATCTCTTAAGGGCTTTGTCAACAAAATTAACTGTATGATGTTTTTATGCACTTGCTATAAATCATTATATTAACAAGATTTTTATTTATTAACAAAATTTAACAAACAAAAAATACCCAACTAAAAGCACCCCTCTAACAAACACAATATTTATTACATTAATACCAACAAGTATACTGTCAGGACCAAATTTAGACCTTGGGAGGCCCGGGGCACTTCAGGTTCGGGGGCCCTCAACATATAAATTAAATTACATGACAAATTAATAAAGGAACTAAAATTAATGAATAGAACTAATTTTATAATTATTACTTTTTTTAATAAAGGAAGTCCTAAGAGCCTTTCTGGCAAGGGGCCCCTTCTGGTAGGGGGCCCCGGGGCAATTGCCCCCTTTACCCCCTTATAAACGGCTCTGTATACAGTGGGAACAGAAGAAAAAAAATGCTTGCACAAGAGTAATGAGACCAGTAAATTGGAAACGTGATGCCAGGAACAAATGTCTCTTAAGTATCTAGAACAAATTTATTATTGAAATCTGTAGATATTAGTCTATAACAGGACACGCAAACGGCTGTGGATAAGATCAAGGTGAGGACAGGAGTAGACAAGAGAAGTATGTGGAGTAGCCGGCGCATGGACTTGATGATTGTCACGTATCGAGGCTTTCTCTTGGTGAGGAACTGAATGAATTATTGAAATCTGTAGATATTAGTCTATAACAGGACACGCAAACGGCTGTGGATAAGATCAAGGTTAGGACAGGAGTAGACAAGAGAAGTATGTGGAGTAGCTGACGTATGGACTTGATGATTGTCACGTATCGAGGCTTTCTCTTGGTGAGGAACTGAATGAATTATCTGTGTAAGCGGTTTATTACAATCCTCGCCATACATCGGACAGTTTGTCTGTCCATGCGCGTCATGTGCGGGTGTTGATGTGACAGCTTACCACTACTATTTACAAACAAGTTAACAATGTCTGTAAGCTTACTTACCGCACACATCTGTTAATAATTGTCTCGTGTCCTGCTTTTAACTTTACCGCACGCATTTGAAATGTTTCGTTTTGTATACTTGTATGAGCAGTAGCAGCTCCGAGTGAGGAGTACGCAGTGGCCCGTCCCCACTTTCTCGTGTTTGTTTTTTTACATTTTACAAGTGGAAGGACGTGCAAATTAACCATTACCCATCACATATGGACCCCTTTCAGAAATCCAGCATCCACGCAGGATGAGATAATTATATGTATATTGAAATAATCTGTTCCTCTATAATGCAGTTGAGTGAAGATATATTGAGGATTTAATTATTCATCTGAATCACTTGATACACAAATTCACATTATGAAATAAATCCAGATGATATTGTAGTTGTCTTACGGCTTATTTCCGTCTTAACGTAACTTCCTTGTGGCTTACCAACAAAGGAAAGAGATATATTAATCTGTTCTTCGGCACTGGCGGATCTAGGCTGGGGCCCCAGGAGTATCAATTAAAATTGGAAGATTATTTTGTAAAGCTTTCTGGAAAGAATTCAAATATGTTATGTAAATTTAGAACCTGCAATGTGAAATTACCTACTGAAACGGGAAGATGGTACATTATTCTTAGAGAAAATAGAATTTGCCATTTATGTACTCAAGGAAATTGGTGATGAATTTTATTATGTATTTAAGTGCACAGATCCTGGATTATTAAATGAGAGAAAATATCTACCCAAAAAATATCGGATTCATCCTAATGTAATTTTATATTATGACTGATTTAATAGTTCAAACATAATTTATATATTTTAAAGAAACTTCATGCATGTTTATTAATAACAATATGTGAGAGAGTATGTCATCCACGTTAACTTTCCACGCATGTGCTGCTTTTATTTGTAAATATAATGGTATTATAATTCTCTACACTGTAACGTCACACTTTATGAGAATAAAGTCAGTCATTTTAACATTATTTTCAGAAAAAAAATACCTTTGCATTTGCTAACGCGCTACGCCATTCATACATTATGTAAAACGGTTTGCGCTTCACACTTCATGAACGTAACAAAAACCTATGAAGTTTTTTTCTTAAATAATACACAGGTTATGGGCTATAGGTTGGACAATGGAGTGAGATATAGCTAGCCATCTAATATACTTTTTGTTATAATAATCTTTATATAACAAACTCATGGTCTATAATTTGTTTTTCAATAAATCCTTTTACTTCAAATTTGTGACAAATTATCAGGCCAGCAAGACGGATTTTTAAAGTGTGTGTGTGCGTGGGTGAGGGATCAAATTTTTCAAATTTGGGAGAGGGGGTTGCTTATATTCATGTGTGTATAAATGTGTTGTGCGAAATCAATAGTCCATACCTGAAATAAAAACTGGCGGGCCTGATTATATATGTAATCTTATTTATATTTCATTGTATTTATAGACATTTTCAATGTATTTTTACTGTTTTGTTTTGTAACAAATATAATGTCATATTCATATTTTAACGCTTTCCTTCAACAAGCAGTTTGATTGTGTACTTGAGAAAAATGGCGATTATTATCGACAGAATAACGATAATGGTGTGAAAAAGCTTTCTACATGAGATTTAAGGTGAACACGAACCTTGACTGTGGTAGTTAAACTTATACAGGAGTCATTTTAGAAACATTCACAGAAGAATGCATGACCTTTAACCATGGCATATCGTTTTGAACGAAGTAGCGACTCCGACTGATGAAACCACTGGAACAAGTCGTTTGTCGGACGTACCGAGTGTCGCCAAATAAATACCCTGCGTAGCGGGGTCGCTGGAATGTGACGTCGATTATCATTGATTTAGATTTGTAAAATCTGTGAACAGACTGGAGAATCATGTTGCATACTCAATCACGTCTAAACAATAAACCTGTTCAAAACACATCTCCTCTTAAGAGTCCAATAAATTATGTACATGTACAGGCAAATTCGTTCCATAATCAAATTTTTTTTTTCCAATTGTTTTCACCACAAATATTTCATAATACACAATTCTCTGTTTAATTAGGTATTGTGAGATTTTCAAATATTTGTGTACACAGAATGACATATGACAGCAGCCAGTCTTGTACACTCACTATTAATGTGAACATTCCACCATTTCTCCACTGTTATATACACGATCTGACAACACCGACCATAGGCAAATTAATATTGTACACAGCAAAAATAGCCACATGTGTTTAACGTACGTTCATGATCGTAATTTTTTCATGTAAATAGGCGGACGTATGCTTAACGTACGTTTAAAAAAACCTACGTTAAACATATGATAAACGTGTTTTTCATATCAATGTTAACATACGTTAATGACTTACACAATAACATGGAAAGGGCTTTTGTAGATATTTATAAGTTTCACTGTTGCTATAGACACCATCTTGGTTGCTAAGGAAGGTATATTTAATTTGATTTTTTAAATATCCATTATAAATTTCTGATTCAAGTACACATAAAATTCTACAAACGCCACTTTTCTAATTACTTTAGACAACTGTTTTATCATTGTTAAGAACATTTTCCAAGAACACCGTGTTGATTACTAGGGAAAGAACCCCCATAAATACTTATATATGTTAAACGTATGTTCAAGAAACGTACGTGAAACATATGTTTTCAAACATATTTAACATAACGTATGTTCAACATATGTTTTAACATAATTATGTGAAACATATGTTGCCAATTCACATGTGAAACATATATGGCTATATTGGCTGTGTGCATAGACATTCGACGAAACGTATGTAGCAGGTGCGAATACAGGATTTCTGAAAGGGTGGGTTAAAATGTGATGGGTGAATAGGACTGGGAAAAAAATGATTAATTTTCTCGTCCTAACTCTCGGAAAATATATGTAAAAAAAAGTCTTGAAGGGGGATCCGGACCCCTTAGACCCTCCCCTGGATCTGCTACTGTGTAGATATCAGTGTTAATACATAATAATATAAGCGATCTTTCTACGGAATCTGTACTGTCTATGAACACAGCTAGGTCTTTTTTTTCTGTAGATACACGATGACATTTCAAATTTATATGTGAAAAGGATTCCGGGCAAGGGCAACAATCGGTCCCTAGAAGAGGGAGGGTGGGTGGGTGGAGTATTCCCCTCCAAAAAGTGGGGGATGTACCCCCCACCCATAGAATTGGCGCCCATGAATAGACTCCCTGTGTACACTTCAGTATATTTGCACTAAGACCACATTGCTAAGTGTTACATTGATATCACAAAGAGAAATGCTGGAAAAGATTATCATTTAGACATTTTAATTTCAATTTTTCGAAGCAGAAAGTGGAAGGGGCATAATTATATAGGCATTCCCCCTTGTCCAAAAGTGTGTGTGTGTGGGGGGGGGAGGGGGATAACTCGTCCCCCAGGATTGACGCATCAGATTCCGATTTTTAGATCGTGTATAAGATCTGTTGTATTTACCGGTACTAAATACACAAAGACATCAGCAGCAAACTATAGAGCCTACTTAGGAAATTCCTCAATCCGGGATTTGACATATTAAACATGCGGGCAAGTGGTCTCTACAAGTAGCGAACCTAGAGTTGGAATGTCATCAAACAGTAGATTTAGACGCCAAGATACGTATTGTAAAACATCCCCAAAAGGTTGGTCAAGGCATCTGGCACTATTTTAAAACTCTAACATCCTCCTCAAACGCACTTCAGACTTACGACCTCCACCCAGGCCCGTGCAAAGCTGGTAATGGGCCAGATGGGAAATGTAGGCCCCCATTTCAAACTGATCACTAAGTATTTTGGTAATCTGTGCTAAATACCAATGAGAATAGTACCCCTCCCCCCAAAAAAAAAGAAGAAAAATATCGTAGGCCCATGCTAACTGGGATACCTGTCCTGACCTGCCTCTATCACATCAGAGCATCACCGAAAGGCTTGGACATCGTTATGGGTGAGTTCTTTATTGCAACCACTGCGCCTTACTCATTTAACTCCCATAGATGCGCTGGTGCTTTGGAAGTTTGCATTCCTACCTTACTGTATTAAACAGAATGTATTGATGGGTGAAACCGTTGAAAATATGCTGAGGTTGTGAAATAGATAAGAGAGAAAAGTACAATAAGTCTTTATTTGTTGGGAAATCAGATAGGCGAAAGCTTTGTGAACACTACCTTGGAACTAGCGTGGCTGGTGAAGTCAAGTGTGCTGTCTGTCAATAACATCTTTGTGCATCAGTCACTTGGTTCATCTTCTAGTACCCTGACCTGGTTTATACAAAGAGTTAATAATTTGCCAGATACATCTCTCAGTGGATTTCAATACCTAACCCATCACCACATCATTGACATCTCCCAATATCATGACCTGGTTTATACAAATAGTTAATAAATTGTCAGATATATCCTGTCAGTGGATTTCAATAAGGGACCCTTCACCAGATCATCCACATCTTCTAGTACCCTGACCTGTTTTGTACAAATAGTTAATGATTTGCCAGATACATCTATCTGTAGTTTTCACCAGATCATCCACATATCACAGTATCCTGACCGGGTTTGTACACACAATTAATGATTTGTCAAATATATCTATCAGTGGATTTCAATAAATTACCCATCACCACATCATTGACATCTCCCAATACCCTGACGTGGTTTATATAAATATTTAATGATTTGTCAGATACATCTATCAAGTGGATTTCAATAAGGAACACGTCACCACATCATCCACACCAGTTACCAGCTAATAAATGCTTTGATGTCATCACTTATATTAAATACTTATATATTTGATTAATAATAACACATGTGACATTTTCCATTAAGCTTTATATACAATAGACAAAGGATTTTATTTTATAGGATGTAAGTACGTATGTGATCGTGATTCGCAGAACATTAGTATCTATTTTTTGTTTGTTTGTTTTGTTTAACGACACCACTAAAGCACATTGATTTGTTAATCATCGGCTATTGGATGTCAAACATTTATTTTGACACGTAGTAAAGTGTGAGCCAGCCTCCATCAGGTTTTGAACCACTGCCATCAGTTTGAGAGTCCGGCGCTCTACCACTGAACCACTGAGAATCTCGTTAATATCTATGTTCACAAAATTAAAAATTTTAACCATCTGAATGAATGTAAATTGATATCATAACTTGAATTGCCTTTCTTGAATGGTGTTATTTTTTACGGCTAAGATTGAAGATTTCTCAGACGTTACAGACAACCAATCAAACAATCAAGATAGTCTTGTCAATAACGTGTTGACGCTGGAAACATTGACTTGACCTTGTTCAAACACGGACAGTGTTCAAGAATCTTCACCTCTCAGGGTTATCTTATTGTCATGGAGTCAGAGTTCTACACTTATTAATAACACGAGAGGTGGCGACTTGGACTTACCCCGTAGTTATGTTACTCAATAGTACATGTACGAAAGTTCTACACTGTTATTACTATCACTAGAGTTCTACACTCTTATGACTGTGACTAGCGTTCTACACTGTTATTCCTCTAACTAGAGTTCTACCCTGGTATCACTATCACTAGAGTTCTACACTGTTATTACTATCACTAGAGGTGTACGATAGTTCTACACTGTTATTACTATCACTAGAGTTCTACACTGTTATTACAATCACTAGAGTTCTACACTATTATTACTATCACTAGTTATACACTGTTATCACTATCACTAGAATTCTACACTATTACTATCACTAGTTCTACACTGTTATTACTATCACTAGAGTTCTACGCTGTTATAAACTATCACTTGAGTTCTACACTGTTATTACTATCAGTTGAGTTCTACACGCTTATCACTATCACTAGAGTTCTTCACTTTTATTACTATAACTTAAGTTCTATACTGTTATTACTATCACTATAGTTCTACACTGTTATCACTATTACTAGAGTTCTACACTGTTATTACTATCACTAGAGTTCTACACTGTTATTACTATCACTAGAGTTCTACGCTGTTATTGCTATCACTTGAGTTTTACACTGTTATTACTATTACTAAAGTTCTACACTGTTATTACTATCACTATAGTTCTACACTGTTATCACTATAACTAGAGTTCTACACTGTTATTACTATTACTATAAGTTCTACACTGTTATTACTATCACTAGAGGTGGCGACCTAGTCTTACACTGTGTACACAAGTACGTGTGCGACATATGCTATCTACACAATAAATTCTACAAACGACAGTCACTTGCCAATGTTCTATCTTAGCCATAAGCCAGGAGAGGAAAGAACAAGAATATTTATTTAATGACATTCCAGCACTTTATATTACACTGTGTACGTGTTGTGGTTTATATTATACTATTTACGTGTTGTTCTATATTGCACTGTGTACGTGTTGTTATTTATATTAAACTGTGTACGTGTTGTGCTCTATATTACACTGTGTACGTGTTGTGCTCTATATTACACTGTGTTCGTGTTGTATTCTATATTACACTGTGTACATGTTGTGTTCTATATTACACTGTGTACGTGTTGTGTTCTATATTACATTGTGTACGTGTTGTGGTTTATATTATACTATTTACGTGTTGTTCTATATTGCACTGTGTACGTGTTGTGCTCTGTATTACACTGTGTACGTGTTGTGTTCTATATGACACTGTGTACATGTTATGTTCTATATTACACTGTGTACGTGTTGTGTTCTATATTATACTATTTACATGTTGTTCTATATTGCACTGTGTACGTGTTGTGCTTTATATTAAACTGTGTACGTGTTCTGTATTACACTGTGTACGTGTTGTTCTATATTACACTGTGTACGTGTTGTGTTCTATATTACACTGTGTACGTGTTGTTCTATATTACACTGTGTACGTGTTGTGTTCTATATTACACTGTGTACGTGTTGTCTTCTATATTACACTGTGCACGTGTAGTATTCTATATTACACTGTGTACGCGTTGTGTTCTATATTACACTGTGTTCGTGTGTTGTTCTATATTGCACTGTGTACGTGTTATGTTCTATATTACACTGTGTACGTGTGTTGTTCTTTATTACACTGTGTACTATTGTATTTTCAGAGTGGGGATGGCTACCAGGCCGCGGGGTTATGGCTTGACGGCGGAGATCAAGAATAAGGTGAGATATATTTCATCGTGTGAAGCAATTTCTGATATTTTTTAACTTCAAATAAAAAATCATATTTATAATTATTTTTATTTAATTTTAATATATATTTTTTTTAACAGTAAAGTTTGTAAAATGTACTCAATGAAAGGCGTTCCCACAATCATCAGACTATGAGATATTGATTGAACATATTTTATTGCTTTTAAGAAACAAATGGGTTAGGCACAAGTTTTCCAACTTGCTAGGCATTATCCGTAATACATACATCATGCATCATAGACGACAGTGAAGTGTTACATTTATGCAATATACAATATGAACAAATAGGAATATTTATAAAAGAAAGAAATAAAGAAGAGAAATAAAGAAAAAAAAAAGAAAAGAAAAAAAAGAGGGGAAAACTCTATATTCCTTTAAAGTAAAATCGTAAATTAATGTTTCTATAGCAGCTGATAATAGTGTTGTTAGAGAGACACAGACAATCAGACAGACAATACAGACAGACATATACATAAACTCACACACGTATACACGTATTCACGCACACACACAACCCCTGAAATTGTCCTCGGCAATCGGCAAAGCCGTGGAAATAACCGCGGAATTTTTCATTATCCGCGGCACTATTTTGCCACGGACTAAATGTTTTGATATATTTTCCTTATTAAAATTAAATTATACTTTACACTAAAATTGCCGTGCAATATGCCGTGAACACTATTTCTATACAGAATTTACTTTGCCGTGGATTGTTTTTTAATTGCAGGGGTTGAACTTTTGTAAATTGCTTAATTTAACAGCTTGACACTTGACATTTGTCAAGTGAAATGGAGATTTTCAGAATGCTTTACATATGCTTGGATCAGTGCCAGATACTAGTAACATATTGTTGGGCTTTATCACAGCACATTATTCACACGAGTTTAATCTCACACGAGAATCTAAGTTCCGTTTCAATAGGCTGTTTACATAGCAGTGCAAACATTTCTGATAATCTTACGTAGGAATGTCTACCCCGCTCTATCAAAGCGGGATGTATGTAGGGGGTAGGGTTGGGTTAGAGTATACGAGGTGTATACCTTCTGGCCTTGGTATCCCTGTAACCAGAAATGTAGGTGCCAAACAAATATCAGTGGCGAGGGTTGGGGGTCACTGTAATATGATGCCGATTCCATCAAAAATATAATAATAATAAAAAATAACATTAATAATTTTTAAAATGTTATTTAAATCCCAAAATTTAGTGGTCCCAAGCCCCTGGGAACCCCACCTAGATCCGCCACTGAATACTGTAATCATATTTCTTGTCTTTTTAAATATTGAATTTATTATTTGTAAAACAACAGAATGTTAAATTACTATACCATCTTGGTTTAGAAAGGGAGGGAAAAACGCCGAGGCAAACCGAGACGCTGGGAACTTGAACCATGTGGATAATAAATATCAGTATCATGGGGGACAAAAAATAAAATAAATCTGCGTAAATGCTGGCTACGCTAGAGTAACGTGTCACTTATTTCTCATAGAAAAACATCCACTACTGCACTATTTCTAAACGACTTCCTCTTAGTAAGTCCATCTCATCAGATGCATACACATTGTTACTCATTTTTAACAACACCAAATGTCAAAATGAAGTATTGTTATGGAAAATATTGTAGCCACTTTATTTACATAGTATTCCCAATAACACTAATATGTTTTTTATTTTATTTTTAACAGATGCGAGATAAATACGACGAAAACCTCGAAATTGATGCCAGACGATGGATAGAATCATTGCTTCACACTTCAATAGCTCCCGTAAGATATAACTTATCTTGTTAATATTGAACTTAGATAAACTTCCTTATGCTTCACACTTCAATAGCTCCCGTAAGATATAACTTATCTTGTTAATATTGAACTTAGATAAACTTCCTTATGCTT
>JAULBS010134876.1:0-13143 GCA_032355785.1 Symmetromphalus regularis | reverse complement strand
GTTTGAAGTAAATGATATCAGGCTAGGTCTCTGACGTAGAGACAAGGTACAAGAGGTTACCAAATAAGGTCATGGCACTGAGACCTGATAAACGTTGATTGGTTGGAAAGAATACAGGAATGTGGACGCAGAGATGATTTCTTTCTGGTTAGAGTGGGTTTTTGGTTTAATAGTGTCGACGTGAAATTGTGTTAGGTTATAATGATAAATAGAAATTGAATAGGAAGTTTTCTTTAAGCAAATATGAACTATTTAAAGTTACATAAGTTTTATTATAAATATCTTGTGAATACTTTATTCATTATATAAATTAATTATGTGTATTTTAAAATAAATGTTGAACTGGATAAACTTTGTGTTCTTAAATCTTATAAAAGATTTCTTTATAAAACAGGTTCAGTACATCCCTTATTAAAAAGAACTTTTTGATACCCTGATGAATCACAGACAGGTTAATGGACAGTCGACAACTGGCAAATGCGATTTTATTTTGTAGACACCATGGAATATTTTTAGTCACAATGGTGATTATTTTACTCGCTTTGTAGAGCACTGCCCACATGAAACTGAACTTATAACCCTGACATTTCCATATTTGTTTCTGGGGACAATACAGTTTTAAAAAAATGATAGAATATTAATAACTATACACAGTTTTGTTACTTTTTTAAAATGAAATATTTCTAATATATTTTCAGACAAAGATATCAGTCCTTCATATAGCAATGTTGTAGCTAAACCGTCAATTTATGAAAGTTACAGCAGCATTGAAACCTCACAAACGTCTAGCAACACTTGGTCAACTACACAGGAAAAGATTGCTTTTTCACATTCACCTACATGTGGGAATACTGAAGAATCTTGTGAATCCTTTCTTGTAAAAGATAACTAGCAGTGAGGCCAATGTTACTTTAAAACCAGACTTAATTAACCAGAATACTGAACAAATGGAATGAAAAAAAATGATTAAATTGCCAAATTAGGCAAAACTTCAAAATTAACTTATACGTCGCCTTTATCTGAGGGTGTGTTATCTGCTGTTCCAAGGAATAGTGGAGAATCTAGTCTGCTATGGATTTCATAAAGCAGTATGGAGATGAAATGGATGATGAAGACTCTCTTGATGAGTTAGTTTCAGCTGAAATCCCAACTGTGGTAAATATAGAGGAAAATGCATTGACAGTGAGTGACACTAGTGAGAGTTCAGTTTTACCCATTTCAGTTACTACATCCAAAGATGTCGAAGAAGAAGCAATACAGAGAACTGAAGGTACTGCACTGGGTTCTTCTGAAACAGAAGCTATTGTTGCTTCAGATTCTGTTACATCATCATCAAATGATAGAGTTATGAAGGATAATTATATCTCAACAGCACATTCAGAATGTTCTGTTTCATCAGCATCATCTGTTACACCATTTCCAGAAAATAACAAAAGCTCTTTAATGAAGGATAGTACTGTCTTGCCGGTACATCCAGATTGTACAGTTTCATCAGGTTCATTTCCAGAAAATACTAATGTATCCTTAACAAAGGAAAGTAATGTGTTACCAGAACAACAAGAATGTACTGTTCCATCAAGTTCATCTATTGTATCATTTCTAGAAACCACCAAGGAATTTCCGACAAAGGAAAGTGATATTTTACCATTACAGCAAGATCATACTATTTCATCAGATTCAGCCATTTCATCATATCCAGAAAAAACCAATGAATCTTCAAATAAACAAAGTAATGTTATATCATCATCAAATGAATCAGTTGTGAAGGAAAGCAATGTTGCATATGAACAACTGGCTTCTACTGTTTCATTAGGTTCACCTGATACATCATTTCCAGAAAATACCAAGGAGTATTTGGCAAATGATGATCTAACCACAGTTGGAACATTTGAACAAAAATTTATTGCTGTATCAGATTCAGGAATTGTATTATCTGCTGGAGATCAAAGAGAGGATGACACAGCTGACATTTCTACATCACATTCTGTTGATTTGTCTGATACAGGAATTACATCATCTATGGAAGATCTAAAAAAGGAAAATGAACTTAGCACTTCAGAAACATTAGAACCAGAATCAATGGAAATATCTGATTCAAAAATTCAGAAAACTGGAGATAATCTGGTCACTTCAGAAACTGTTGAAACTGAATCATCCGGACCATCACATTCAGGAATTACCCCTACTGTCAAAAGTGATCTTAATTCAATGGAAAAAATTGAAACAGAATCTGCTGATGTTTCTGACCCAGAACTTTTGGTTTCTAAGGATGATGTTCTTGCTAAGAAGGAAGCATCTGTGTTAGCTGATGAAAAAGGAGAAAGTTTTCTCACCACAGTTAACACACTTGAAGCATATTCAGCTGATACTGAAATGTCGGATTCAATAATTGTATCATCTGAAGATGGTCACAAAGTGGAAGATGGTCTCTCTACACTAGAAATACTAGAAAGATATCCAGCTGATATGTCTGTAAAAGGTGACAAAAGTGAAAGTGATGTTTCTACAGTTAAAATATTTGAAAGTGAATCAGCTGATGTATCAGATGTCACCACAACAAAAACATCTACAGATCACACAAGTGAAAGTGATGTTTCTACATCAGAAATATTTAAAATCCAATCAGCAGAAATATCTATGGAAGATAACAGTAGTAATATTTCTACAGCTAAAACAATTAAAATTGATCTAGCTGATATTTCAAAACATACTACAGTGGAAAGATCTGTAGAAGAACACAAAAGTAATATTTTTTCAGCTGAAATACTTGAAACCAAAATAGCAGATATATCAGATGTTACCATTGTGGAAAGATCTACAGAAAGTTACAAAGGTCAAAGTGATGCATCACCACCAGAAAAACTCAAAACAGAATCAGTTGTTTTATCTGATTCAAGAATTATGTCATCTTCCGATGGTCAAACAGATGAAGCTACTCTAACTACAGTTGAATTATGTAAACCAAAGTCTTCTAGTACATTAGAGTCTACTATTGTTTCAGATAGTGCAGATAAAATTGATTCACAGGAATCAAGTGAGTTAATCCAGGATGAATCATTAGAGTCAACATACTCAGTAACAAATACAGAATGTAGCACTAAGACAGATAAGGTTGAGACTGAAAAAGAAATGGATCTTGATTCAGAATTAAGTAAAACATTACCTGTTCCCAGCCTACATGCAGGTGTTTCTAGTGAAGAAAATGTGACAGTGTCATACAATGACAGTATGAGTAAAAATGTTAGTAACTTTGAGGAAGATGAACAAAAAATAAAATTAACAAATGTGGTGTCTTCAGATGTTGTAAAAGATCTTAAGTCCATACCAAACATTGATTTAGAAACTAATGTATCTCATGCCATAACAAAGATATCTGTTGTCAAAGAAGAAACATCTTTAGATCAAATTGAAGAAAATAAGAAATTGATTCCTGATCAAGATAATGCTGATACTGTAATTAGGGTTGAAACATCAAACATGTCTGAAAAAGATATAGAGCAACCACCAGCTGATGATATTTCATCAGTTAATACTAGAAATAAAGATGGTGGTAAAACATCATCTGTGAAAGATACTGATGAGGACAGTTGTCAAGTTACATCTCTCTCCTCTGCAGTTTCTGAAGACAATGACACACGGTCATCGGTTACAGACACCAAGACACGTGGAGTAGCTAGTCTTAGAGATGAGGACAGCAGAGCATCATTTGTTACTGCCACCATTGAAATGGATGTGGATTTGGATCTGGCAGCAGATGAGAACAACCCTGTTCTTCTTGCTGATGATGATGTGGAGATGTCAGACTTCAATGAGGATAGCAATGCTTCTAAATCAGTTGATACACAGCCAAAACAAGAGATTGGGAATATTAAAATCTTTTTAGCAGCAGATGAGAGCAATCCAGTTTCTCTTCCTGATGATGACGTTGAGATGTCAGACTTCAATGAGGATAGCAATGCCTCCAAATCTACTGGCCTACAACCAAAACAACTGAATGGGATTGGGAAGATATTTTCAGTCAGTGATGAAGCTAGCATGAGTTCCGTAGTGTCTGCGGACAGTGTTGACAGTGAAAATATTCCACTGGCCAGGATGGCTGAAGACAGTGAAAATTTCCCACTTTCCACTTTGGTTCCATATTCAGATTCCATGCCAGCAACCCCTGCCTCAGTGGATACGGTCAGTGATGCTGGACCAACTCCAGCCAAACGATCAAGACATGATAGCATCAATGCGACTGAAGATGAATTGTAAGTAAAATTATATACCTTGCTAGAAAAACTATTAAATGGTTATTTTTAATAATTATACATTTATACAGAATAAGTCGAGAACAGTTGTTCATTTTACTAGGAGGTTATGACATGTTGGTAAATTCAGGAATGGAAATAATTCTTGACAAAATTCTCTTTTGTGTCATTTGTGATTTATTCAGATATACATGTATGTGAATGTAATGAATGAATGTCAAAGATAAAAAGGGACATTGATTCTCACTTGATGTATTTGATAGTAAAAATTATTGCAGTTTGAGACATGATAAATTTTGTTCTAACCTAAAGGTTCCTATTTTGTGATAACCTCTAAATGGGTTACCCCTGGCCTGTCAGAATTGACAATTTGTGAAAGCCATAAATGAGTTATGCCAAAAAACATTTTAGGTAACCCATTTCATTTTGCAAGAACAATTTATAAAATTTTAGTACAAATAAAAAATAAGTTACATAAAATTAGACTTTTGCAAGAAATATGTGAAAGAAACAACTGTTTTTGCAATTTTGATTGGCTTGTTACCAGAATCTGTGCATATTTTGATACTTGGTGTATGTATATATCATTTGAAAAAAAAGTTTTAATGTTATCTACCACACTGATGTATTGATGGCTGTTGCATATCAGATAAAAGCAATATATCCATCATTAAGAAGAAATAAAGACTGATTGTAAATAGATATTTTGAGACATGAATAGATAAAAATTGTTTCAGGAATGGTTTCTCAGCAGAGAATCTGTTTGAGTATCAGTGGCCACAGGATGGAGGAGAGTGGTATATGCTGCAGGAACAACTCAGTGAGTTTCTTGGAATCAAGTCGTTCAAGAGAAAGTATCCAGGTATGTTGTCAAAATGCATATAGGGTGAAGTTTCATTGCTGTCTTAACATAGACATAAAAATAGTTGAAACCTGTGTACATCTATTAAATTATAACCATTCATTTAAACAAAATATTTGTTAATGAATATATTTAAATTGATTGCCTGTATCTACATATACATCTGGAAAAGTTGCTATAATTGCCAAATTATATTTATAATATGAAATGCAGTGTTTAAATTGAATCAAGAATGGTTATTAGGGTACAAGGAGGTTACATGTTGGTAAAGTTGGGAATGGAAAATGGTTCTCGACAATTCTCAAGTGAACAGTATATTGTTATCAATTGTGTTTTATTCATGTGTAAAACTAAGGTATACATACACTCACTGATAGACAACTGAATATTTGTGAAGTTTAATTAAACCTTTTGTTATTTGAAATATTCAGAAACTAAATTTTGTTTATTTATCTGCCTACCAATCATAGTTCAAAATCAAAGATTACCGTAATAAAATAATAGTCGCCATAAAACATTTTTTTAAATCCCATAATATTTAGTCTGCAGGACCTGTTTCACAAAACCTTCGTACAAGTAAAACTAGTCGTATCATAAATCTAAGACAGCTTCAGACCACTCGTATGGCTTTCATTTTACTCGTACATGTCAATAATACTGCATGTTTTTACGTATATGCATGAAACATGATAAGCATACCTTTGCCCCAAGAAAACGAATATCTGGCAGTCATGAAAATGATGAAAATAATAACAATATTGATGAAGTTAATGGAATTACTCCTAGACGTTTCTTAATTGTGCAGATGTGTTTGCCTAGAAATTATTGAGTGTACCATAAAGGGTAAATGTCAATATATATAATTGAGTGTGCATTTATCTATTTATCTATCTATCTATCTATCTATCTATCTATCTATCTATCTATCTATCTATCTATATTTGGTTATCATTGTGTAACTTTAGTATTCCATATATTTCAGTGTGTGTGTATGCTTGTACCCATGCACACATACTTATGTAAGTGAATAGATAGACGGATTGGTAGATGAACGGGTATATACCTTTAATTTCCACAGATTAAAATGAGATTAAAAGCATTTAATTTTGACATTTTAACATGAAAAGAGTTTGACACTACTTGTGTCATATAAACAACAAAACAAAAACAAATCCACCCAAACAAAACAAAATCATTCAATATGTTCATAATAACACTGCACTCAGATAGTTATTTTTTAATTATTTTTTTGTATAATTAATTATTGATTAGATATTTACATCTCTAACTTCTGTCTTTCTCAATTTTCAGTCTTTCTTTTTCACCTTATTAATAATAATTTTTGTACTTCTAATATTTCTTGAGGTACTTTTAGCCTTTGCCTTTCTATTTCAACAAGTAAATGTTCAACTTTAGTTTTCCACTTTAAATTATTCGTAAATTATTTTTCAGTTGAAGATGTAGATAGGGTGCTATTTCTGTTAACTGTTCATTAGCTGAATAGGAGAAATTTGTAGGTAGAAAATGTTTTCATTTACAAGAATTTTTGTACAAATACATATTTACGACAAGACGTACGAACATTTCAAGCAACACTCATACAACAAATCGTATAACGTTATCGCATGCACTTTCGTATGACAATGTTTGTGAAAGAGGGCCCAGATATTCAGCTTAAATTAATAATTTTATTAAGCAGGTATAATTGTTATTTTTTATCAATTTAACAGATTTGTATCGAAGGACTGCTGACAAAGTGGAGAAGGACTTTATTCGACAAAGAGGTGTTGTAACCGAGACTCAGTCAGATTTAGGTAAAGTCTGATATTTTAAAAAAAATATCATTTTGTAATAAAAACGAATAAACATATTAGAGAAATAAAATTAAAATCCATCCACTTGTGAAGAAAATAATATACAAACTCATCTATCCAGCATGATCTTACAATTAATTTGCCATAAAAGTTTATATTTTATATATAAATTTATATAATCCATCAAAACATAATTTGAATGAATTTCTCTAACATTGGTAGATTTTTTAAAAACAATATTTAGCATTATTTTATCATTTACATGTAATTTTCATTAAATTTAAAGAATTGAAAATTAATATTCCAAAGTTTCATAATTTTATGTTGTATGGAAGTTAATAATGGAACATAATATATATATTTAATAACCATGCAATAATTTTTAAAACTGTTCACTGATTTGGGATTAAAATAACACAAGAATTTTTTGAAGTCAACAAATTTTTATCATGAATAATAATTATAAATTGTAGATCATGATTTGTTTATTAGCTAATAAGTTAATATTTGATATATATTATCGATAAGGAATAATTATTAATCATATAAGTTAGAAGAATAAAAGTATACAGCTTACCCCATTGTTCTCCATGACTGTAAGAACTTAAAACTGAGATCAGTTTTCAATCTTACCTTTATCAATATCTCATGTACGTCAATCATTTTGAACACATTAAGACATTAATATTAATTTTATTAGTTGACTGTCTTGTATTAAGATCACAGATATTCCCCTGCTGGGTCAATTAGCAAAGAAGAGAAAAAAAGCTTAGCTTCATATTGATGAATGAAATGAAATCCTCATCAACTGCTGTTTGGTATTGTCTAGCCCACATGGTTTCTTGTTGGTCATTAGTTTGTCTATTAGATGCCACCATGATCTTTCCAATGATTGGAAGGACACTCACATTGTCTGCTGTGTCTAGTTTGGGACCAGTGATACCCAACCAGGGTTGATGTGTGACAGGTAGCTCGAAGCTACCTGTGCTAATGAATGTCACTGTGAGAGAGTGTCTGTAATTAGTACCTTCGGTACAGGTAATTGCTGCTTTGCACCTCACCTGTCGAGTAGCATGGGGAGGTAATTAGGCAAGCCATTTTGTTGATGAAATTTGATAGTTTTGATTCAAACTGTTTCCGTGTTTTGATATGTGTTGCTATCACGCGGTAGAGTACCCACTGAGATAGGTTGTAGCATGATTGGAACTTAACAGATTTCTCTTTTTTTTTTTTTCACAAACATGTTTACTGATTTTTCCAACATTAAATTTGTGAGGTTTGTAAGGCAATTTATTTGGTGTCAGTTTCTAAGCATTTTTAATTATTGGAACTTAGGATTTTTTTTTCCACAGACTTTGAAACTTTTTATTCATGATTAAATTTGTGTTTTTTCTTTTTGTGATTTATAATATGTTTTTTATTCATGATTAAATTTGTGATTTTTCTTTTTGAGATTTATAATATATTTTTTAGGAAAGGGTTATTTACTTAATGACTCCACTGCACGTTGTTTAATTAGCGGCACAGTATTTGTGACATATGGTTTATAGAAGAAACCTGCTATTGCCACATGAGCTACTTTTTCTTGTTAGATTCAAAGTGTTTTATATGCAGCATACCACATACAGGATGGCAAATACCACAGGATGGCACATACCACAACCTTCATAACACCAGTTATGGACTGCTCGGTGGAATAAGAAATAGCTCAATGGATATTTTTAGTGTTACTGAATAGTTCTGAAAGTTAGGCTTTTTTATTTTGTATTTACAAGTACATTGACAGATTATTCTTGTGATTATATTTGTTATTCTTTTCAAAGTTTTAAATAATTTTTTGTTTCTAATGATTTAAACATTTAGTTTTTTTTAAATCTGAAATTAGAAGTGTAACAAATACTCAGGATGGGGAAAATGTCCTGAACATCAAATATAAATATTTATTTTTTAAACATCCTAACAAGTAACATATGAATAAATTATTAATTTTATTGCAAAAATACATGTTCAAATAAAGATATGTCTTGTATTCAATATGTGTACTTGCTGTTCACCATATTGAAAATCCTTTTGAAAATCAGTAGGGTATCAAAATGGTATTTATAAGCATTTAACTTTATAACTTGGTTATATTTCTTTTACCTAAAAACCATATGAATATATATATATATATATTTTTTTTGCTTACAGGTCTGACTGCTTTGCGCAGTGAAGAGGTCTATGACTTGATGCTTAAAGACTATCCTGATAAATACCAGGTAACTATTTGGTTTAGGAACTTGGCAAATTCTAAATGTCTGTTTCATATTATGTATGTTTAGGCCAAAAAATGACTGTTTCATATTTAGTATGTTTAGGCCAAAAAATGACTGTTTTATATTAAGTATGTTTAGGCCAAAAAAAATTCTGTTTCATATTATGTATGTTTAGGCCAAAAAAATTATGTTTCATATTAAGTATGTTTAGGCCAAAAAATGACTGTTTTATATTAAGTATGTTTAGGCCAAAAAAATGTTTCATATTATGTATGTTTAGGCCAAAAAAGGACTGTTTTATATTATGTATATTTAGGCAAAAAAAATGTCTGTTTTATATTAAGTATGTTTAGGCCAAAAAATGTCTGTTTTATATTATGTATGTTTAGGCCAAAAAAATGTCTGTTTTATATTATGTATGTTTAGGCCAAAAAAATGTCTGTTTTATATTAAGTATGTTTAGGCCAAAAAATGTCTGTTTTATATTAAGTATGTTTAGGCCAAAAAATGTCTGTTTCATATTAAGTATGTTTAGGCCAAAAATGTTTATTTCTTGTCGGCATGTGCATCCATTTTGGATTTCTATACACCAGCTTATTCACTTTTTTTTTCATTTTTCTTACCTGGTTTTACTGTTGCTGTGTGCCACAATTATATATTATCTGTGACAAATAAGATATTTGTATCTAAACATTTTAATTAAAGAAAAACATGTTTACATGCTAAAGACATGAAAAGAAGATTTCTACACATACATTATCACAAACCGCTACTAGTAATAATGAATTTTTCTCATATCTTCCTAGAAGGCTAAATATGCCATTAAATAACATATGTGTATGGCGAACAGTATCAATATTGTTCAGTATGTATTATGGTTTAAAAACCTTTCTGTTAAAATATACATAATTATTGATTATCATAATTCCTGAAATTTCATATTAAGAATGTATTTGTGAATTAATAATTGTTTGCTATAGGAGTATGCCAATGTCCTGCATGAAAGAGAAAAGAAGACTATCAGAGAACAGCACAAAGAGTATGGCGTGGTGAGTATCCTGTATACAGTGTCGTATAAGATTATTGAATATTGGTTTAACTATAACCAAACACTAAAAGAAACATCGGCTATTGGGGGGGTGTCATATAACAATGATATACTTCTAGTCACATTTTCAGTTACTAATAAACAGTGTGTACAATAACTGATATTGGTAAACATTTCATTTTGGGAAATGTGTTGCTATTATCATTTGGAGGTTTTGTTAGTGGTGAGGGGGACAAAGGAATCTTTGTTTCTGAAATATATCATAAATATAAATGATTTTTCTTTTAAAACTATATTCTATTTTTTGTCTTTTGTACTTAAGTACTAAGTATGATTTTTATTTCAGATTGAAAATAAGACATGCATACAGATGTTATTTTTCAGATGTTATCAACTTTCGTGCTTTTATTGGCAAATAGTATGATTCTTTTAGTTCTCAGATGAGCAGTATGTGTACTGGTTATTTATTTTGGAACTACTACACATTTTTATAAGTATATATCCATTTTTAGTAACTGCGAAGATTTACATCTGTGTAAATAGATTAATTTAGCTTTAAAGCACTATTTGTCTTAAAGTCGGAAGCTCATGACATGACTGTTTCTTTTAGCCAAAGCTAGACAAAGGCAAGATGGCTGATTACATTAAAAAGGCAGTTCGATCGGCAGCAGAATTCAATTCTCACTTTCAGCGAGAGAGGAAGGAAGAAAGGAGATCATATTTTGATCTCCAGACATTTGTAAGTTATATATGATACATATATTGTTTATACTATTGTTCTCTCTCCTGTTTGACTTTGATTTTGATATGCAAAACATGATTTATTCTTATGGAAGCATGATACATAGTTACAAGTGAGAAGTCTTGTGACTGTCACAAAGTCTTCCAATAGCATCACACCTTCTGATGACTGTAATGATTTCAGGTAACATTACAGACAGATACGAGGTGGACACCACTTAATTATAGACCAATACCTATTCTGATTTCATAATGCAGTTATTATTTTTAAGTGTTTAACCAAGACTGCTAATTGTTTTATTATATACATGTTTTACAAAATATGAAGTTGTATTACTAAATATATATGTTTTCATATTATAACTAATCACCAAAAAATTATATAACTTTTATTTTAACTGAATAAATGAACAAATTATATATATTATAAAAGCTTCCATTTCCTATCAAGTTAGTATGGTAATTTGCTGATTGGTTTCTATTTTAGATGATCCACTACCCTTCAACCCAGTTCAAGAAGCTGGCACCAGAGGTCACCAAACCAGGACCTTACCCAGTCTCCCTTATTCCAGGACAGTTTCAAAACTATTACAAAAGGTATACTCGTTAAACAGCAGAGTAAAGTTGTGACTAGGAGAGTACTGGTAACTTACGTCACAGCTAATGTTAAAATCATTTGGTTAAAAATGAACACATTGTAGGTATCCCCTAATTTTAGCTACTCTAAAAAAGAAACAAAAATCCTCCAAACTGAATGCATCATATATGTTTTACAGTTCAGGACTCATTTTTCATCATGTTCAACTAAATTCATTTTTCATCGTATTCAACTAAATTCTTTTTTTCATCATGTTCAATTAAATTCATTTTTAATTATATTCAACTAAATTCATTTTTCATCATGTTCAATTAAATTCATTTTTCATCATATTCAACTAAATTCTTTTTTCATCATGTTCAACTAAATTCATTTTTCATCATGTTCAATTAAATTCATTTTTCATCATATTCAACTAAATTCTTTTTTCATCGTATTCAACTAAATTCATTTTTCATCATGTTCAATTAAATTCATTTTTCATCATATTCAACTAAATTCATTTTTCGTCATGTTCAATTAAATTCATTTTTCATCATATTCAACTAAATTCATTTTTCATCATGTTCAATTAAATTCATTTTTCATCATATTCAACTAAATTCATTTTTCATCAAGTTCAATTAAATTCATTTTTCATCATATTCAGCTAAATTCATTTTTCATCATATTCAACTAAATTCATTTTTCATCATATTCAACTGAATTCATTTTTCATTCCCACAATTTTACAACATGGTCAGAGTTTATGCCAGAGTAAAATGTCCTACCCTTAAATATTTTGAGGGTACGACTCTGTATCCTCAAATAGTTGGGATAATTTGTTTTTAAATCTCTTCAAGGAGCCAGAGACAACAAAGCCAGCATCAGTAATCAGTTAGACTGTTTATATGCAACAGCAATCATAGCTAACATACCTCAAAGTGGTCTAGAATTCATCAATAATCAGTTAGACTGTTTATATGCAACAGTAATCATAGCTAACATACCTCAAAGTGGTCTAGAATTCATCAATAATCAGTTAGACTGTTAGTATACAACAGTAATCATAGCTAACACCACAAAATGGTCTAGAATTCATCAGTAATCAGTTAGACTGTTAGTATACAACAGTAATCATAACTAACATACCACAAAGCGGTCTAGAATTCATCAGTAATCAGTTAGACGTAGTATACAACAGTAATTATAGCTAACATACCACAAAGTGGTCTAGAATTCATCAGTAATTAGCTAGACTGTTAGTATACAACAGTAATCATAGCTAACATACCACAAAGTGGTCTAGAATTCATCAATAATCAGCTTGACTGTTAGTATACAACAGTAATCATAGCTAACATACCACAAAGTGGTCTAGAATTCATCAGTAATCAGTTAGACGTAGTATACAACAGCAATCATAACTAACATACCTCAAAGTGGTCTAGAATTCATCAATAATCAAACTGTTTGTATACAACAGTAATCATAGCTAACATACCACAAAGTGATCTAAAATTCATCAGTAATTAGCTAGACTGTTAGTATACAACAGTAATCATAGCTAACATACCACAAAGTGGTCTAGAATTC
>JAULBS010134865.1:0-13144 GCA_032355785.1 Symmetromphalus regularis | reverse complement strand
CACACAGTTGAAGGTGAAACGCGTGTTAACACTGGTTTCGGTTGGTATTTATGAAGACACACAGTTGAAGGTGAAACACATGTTAACACTTGTTTCGGTTTGTATTTATGAAGACACACAGTTGAAGTATAGAGGCTGACAACGGGGAAAGGGATATAATGAATTATGTTCACAGACAAATAAATCATAAACCATAAACGACATGGAATTCACTATACCATGGTTCAGGTAAAACGTCTTGCGTGATATAAAAAGCGAGATCTAGTATCACAAATGCATGTAAGTTTCATTCGTAATTAATATTTAGAGCAAAAAGACCTTTAAATTCCGCGGGATTTTGCCTTTAATGGTACGAATCGGCTGCGTTAATTTCTGTTTCAGTTAGAGGTGCAAAACAAGTATTACTGTATACCAAGGGATTTTGTAGAATAATAATAATAATTTTTAAAAAGGAGATAATTCGGCTGTAAATGCATCGGCCTTCACCTTATCAATGTAAATAATGGATCACGGAAGTGATGTAAAAATGAAAGGTAGTATAGTGGTTATCAATCTGGAAGTACGTCAGTTTCAAAGGTAATACCAAATAAAAGGTAATGCAAAATAATGACTATTGCCTTCTTGGTAAGGAATTGTTACCAAAGAAGAACAGGCGCTTTATATTCAATAATAATTTCACTATGAAAAAGCAACTTCACGAAGTGTTGGCTTGGAGAATTTTACACAAGAATATGACAGTTGCAGATCTAGCTTATAAAACGAGTGATCTGATTGGATAATATTTTTAAGAATGATATCATCAAAAATGTTTTCGCATAGATGGCGCGGTAAGCAGCCCGGGTTTTTATGAGCTATATTGGTCAGGGGTCCAAACGCATCCGTCAATTATATACGCTATAAGTGCTTCACTGTGAGTGAGCCTCAGTGAGATACAGTGTACGACATCGGAAGACTGAGGTTCAAAACCCGTCAGAGGCTAGTTCACACTTGATTAGGTGTCAAAGTTTATAAATGTATGGCATCCAATAGCCGATGATTAATATATCGATGTGCTCTATTGGTATCGTTAAATAAAACAAAATACTAACAACAATACTTCACTATGAATTAATATTATCCACTGAGGCAGTGACTGTTTCGGAAATCACTTTGACCTACCCACCCCCTTTCATGCGCATGTTGCATTAATCTCCTATGAATTTAAACCCATTTAAAAAAAACTAAGTAGGCTAAAATAATTTTAACAGAATACTCTCAAAAGAATACATTTATATGCAATTTTTAAACTACTGTGTACGAAGACGTTACTTTTGCGTCAGGACGTTATAGTCAATCAATTCGTATTAAAAAGTTAAATAATATATCATGGATTACAACATTTCTTTTTCCGATCACCTCATTAGGGTCTATGAACTCTCAATAAACGTAAAATCCAATTCAATGGCTAAACGCCAATCCGTTTATACTATCAGTGACGACGAAGCAAGTTCCACCCAAAACTATACAGCAACAAGGTATCAAACAGTAAGGGCCGATTTCTCGTCAACAGTTCAACCACGATTCTTAGTTTAAACTGTGGCCACACGTGTTAAAAGAATAGGTTGAACTGTAGATCGTGGCTGAACCGTCAACGAGAAACTGGGACTAGGTATTTCACAACCTGGATGAGACCAAACGAGATTACTATGGGAATTAACAACATGAAGCTCAAAGTTGAAAAGATCAAGAAAACATCAACTAAAAACATGTTACCTGGTTGCTTGTATCCAATTAAGTTTCAAGCACGCATACTACTTAGCTTCCTGTGCTGTCTGTCCAGAACAGTGGTGTTAGTAGGATAAATGAAACCCACTTCTGCCACACTAATGCGGCTACTCTTATCGATAAACAGAAAGGGATCTTTTATATGCACTATCGCACAGACAGAATAGCACATACCATGGCCTTTGTTAAAAAGATGTGGACCACTGATCGGTGTATGTGGTATACACCTACCCACTGAGCCTTGCGGAGCACTCACTACGTGTTGGAGCCAATACTGAGATTTAAAATGCCATGCCTCGACTCATATTTGATCTCAGTACCTACCAGCCACGAGTCCGACAGCTTAACCACCGCGCCTCGGAACCTGGTTCGTGTTACCTCCATCTTCCAAGCTGTTATCACTTGATCCTGCCATACATTCAACCTGACATGCAATGCTCACAACATACATATTTTCAAACCCATCTGGTTTAGATAGTATTGTCAGAGCCTGTTTAGTGTTTACTGGACCACTGGAACGATTGGAACAATGGGACGGCAGATTTACGATATTGAGGACTATGGGTCCAGGAATTTTTTTGAAATGTTGATTCTGGAAAATCTCAACTAGATATGGAAATCATTAGACTAAAAATAGAGGGACAGCTTGAAAACTATGAATATGAAGGCGTCATACAAAATTGCAATGCGCCAAAATTAATAGTGACTGTTCAAATATTATGAACAAAATTAAACTAGGACAACGAACCGTTTATAATCCATAGGGTTTTTTTCAGATTAAGGATCTGCCGACATGTTTTTTGACAGAAATAATAATAATAGTAGTAATAATAATAATGATAATAATAATTATAATAATAATAATAATAATGGTAATAATAATAATAATCAGCTCAAAGGCAACCAAGAACGCCGCATGCAACCGATGTCTGGAAATGGAACCTGTCTATGATTTTTTTCTGCAAGTAGTCTAAACTAATCACTGAAAACATGGCGTGGGTTGAAGCTCAGAGGTAGATCGCCCGCCTGAGATGCGCTGGCTCGTCGAGATGAACGCCGCCATTAGATGATTATGTAAAAGATCTCTGTTGGGAAAGAGTAATCTGCAAATAATATGGCATGTAACAGACGCCGACGAAGCAATATCCTGGGGTATCGTTAAATTAACGTTTCTATCTTTCACTTAAAGGCATAGTCCCATGAAATTTAAGGGACTTTGTGCTCTAAATATTGATTACGAATGAAACTTAAATGTATTTGTTATACTAGATCTCGTTTTCATATCTCGCAAGACATTTTAACTAAACCATGGTATAAGGAATTCCATGTCGAGTCGATCGATTTTTTTCACATTTAAAAATGTCAAATTTCAAGATCGGAACTTCTCGTGGGGCGAAATAAATTGGTATGAAATGTTTTTGTAGCAACAGATATTCAGAAGTTTTAAAATAACGTTTAACGGGGGAATACCCGTCACGTGACTCGAAATATATACGTCACACATTAAACGGGGGGGGGGGGGGGAAGTAGTTTTTTTCGATATATTTGTCCATGAGCATAATTCATTATTATTTCTAAAATATTGATTATAAGCGAGATGCTTTGGTTAAGTAAGTAGTTGAATGAAGTATTTCTGTGGACAAATCAAATGGTTATATTTAAAATTAATTCTTTGTTTAGAAATTAATTAGGTCAAGGGTCCGTGGGAGTATGCGTTTAAAATATGGAACACGTGTTGCGTTGACCACTTATGGTTATATTTACTACTAACGGAAGTCACAGGAGCAGTGGGTTTCTGATCAATCCTGTTCAGAGGGCCCGTTGGGCTACTTTTCGTTCCATCCAGTGATCTACCACTGGTGTAACAGTCCGTGATATCTGCCGTACTGTCTGTTGTAATATGCATATAAAAAGACCCCTTGCTGCTAATAAGAAAGAATAGTATATGAAGCAGAAATTGTTTTTTCTGTCAACCCTCTGTTTCAAATATCCCCGGACAATATCCCTCAAGACAACATCGCCCGGACAAAATCCCCCCCCCCCATAATAATAATAATATAAGCATAACATATAAGAGTAAATGCATGAAATACATGTATATATAATTATTATTTTAATTTATATAAATGTACAGTAGCGGATCCAGGGAGGTCCAGAGTCCGGACCCCCCGCCATCTATCTCTTGTTTACCTTTTATGTGTTGCAGGACGTGAAAATTGCCCATCACATTTGATTAGCTGCTATGAAATGGACTACCTTGTATAAAAAAAATTGGAATTTAGGAGAGTAATTCATTGTCACCACAAAACAATTTAGAGTTAATGAAATGCTGTGACCATTTACTTGCAACATGACTTAAAGTATGAATACTTTGTTTGATCATCAAAGATATATGGTGAATTGTAATTATTGAATCTGTGGAGTATTTAACGATCACAACTAATACTTATCAAAACAATCATGAGGTAATTAAATTATTTTATTATTTACTTGTGACACGGCTCAAACTAATACATTATATTACGTTGTAATACAAACATTAATCTCCTAAAGAAAAAAGTTTAATTCATATAGATACCATAGATTCCACAATATTATTATTATGGTGAGCTATAGTAACATAGAGGTTAATTTCCTAAAGAAACAAACTTTATTTTATATGATTATATAATTTAGATTTTTATTATGGGGGGATTTTGTCCGTGGAGATATTGTCCTAGGGGTGATATTGTCCAGGGTCATAATGACCGGGTGGATTTTGTCCGGAAGGATATTGTCATGATACCGTCTCAAATACCATGTGTTTGATAACCAAAAAGAAAAAATGCAAATAAAGAAGAAGACAAATACCTTACTATTTTTGTTTATAACACACGTTATTCATAGATATCCGTGAAATAAAATCCTCAACATTGTACTGGCATTATGATGATCTAATAGAGTATATAAACAATATGTATGAAGTAATTTAAACCGTTACCTTTTATATATGATTTTTTTTATTTTATTAACTTTTATATTTAGGGTTATAATGAAGCAGACTATACAAAAAGTAAGCAGGTATTGGTGTATTATTACCACTGGCAGGCCAATCATATCTAACAGGCCTAATGTGTTACAATCTGCATCAAGCCAACCCTTAAATTCATATACATTTTTAACTAATACATTGTAAAAACAATCCATTTTATATTGAACTCTGTAAACTTTTGTTTCCCTTTAAGTGTAAATGTTACAAAATCATACATTTATATACTGGGTGTCTCAAAAGTGCACACAATAGAACAATATTTGTTTAATTACAATAAATGTTCAAACTGTTGGCCTTCGACTTCTAAACACGTTTGAACTCGTTTAATACATAACTTACAAAAATATATATAAATTAATTAAAAAAAATAAAATAATAACCTATAGTGCAAGACAACCTGTATAATAATAGGTCATCATAATATTAATACAGGTTTCAGGTTTTCATTACTGGGACTGTCCAGCAGATTCGTAAAAAAAAACCAAAAAAAAAAAACAAGAAAAAAAAAAAATAATAATAATATATTACTATAAATAAATTATTTTTAAAAACACACATTAACACCTCTCGGAATGAAGAGATACAACTGCGTATATATACTACTTAGTGAGCCGTCTGTGGAGAATCGGGTCCATTTAATTTACAGAACAAAACAGCAAGAAAACCACATATAAAGAGAAACGGATGAACATAAACTTCACCAGAGTATAGACAAAACAAACGAAAAAAAAGAGGTAAAAAATTAATCGATTCTAAATATACTAACTAATAACCAAAAATTAATCAATTCTAAATTCTCGTATAATAAATGAAGAAAAACAGTTGAAATGATTATATCACTTCGAACGTTGAACATCACTGGCAATGTGCTTAACAGTGCAGGTAATATGAAGCGAACAAATTTTAAATACTAAAACAGTCCCAAAGAACTTAAACAAATGCCTTATTCTCCAGAAAGTTGAAAGTGATATTACAGGGGGTCCAACAATTTAACATCTTTTAGTAATAAATTACACAAATACAACCACACTTAAATAATTTTAAGTATTTCTGCCGTTCTCATTATGAGATCTCTGAAGTTAGCCTTGGGCCGATCATTTTGATACTAGCCATTCTCAATTTGATGACGTCAAACAAAAAGTCTAAAATATCCATTAATACAAACATTTCGGCAAAGTCTATAGGAATTATCAGGCATCTTTACTTTAATGTTACAGACATAATATTTCAAATACATGACAGTAATAGGGCAGATGATGTATTAAATTTTATTATACTACTTGCAAAACAGTACATATACACTACAGAATGAAGTATATTGGGATAATACCAGATGTACAATCTTTTAAGAAAATAGTAATATGTAACTACAATCTTGAAAAGTATCTTGCGTTTCGCAATTGTGAGTGGACTAGATTTAATCAAAAGTGGTCAAGCTACAAAACATTAATTAAATAGGTTTTTTTTATGAATACAAAACAAAAACAACAACAAATAAAATGACGTTACGAGACCGTGTTTATACACACATAAGAAAATTTCAAATAAACTTATTAATACCGAGAAAGGGTTTTCCTTATGTACAAAACATTATTCCTCTCTTTTTCATATCTGCTATCCAGTATATATGTATATACAATTTATTATATATTTATGTTAATGGTTTAATTATTTATTAAATAATATTAAAAGTGTGTTTGTATCCGTGTCTGTACATACTTGTATTACTGCATATATACTTTTTATTTTCTAACATATTTTTTTCTTTCTCTTTAACTCCTGTCTGTCTTTCTCTTTTTCTCCCTCTCTCTCACACTCTTTTTTCTTTCTTTCTGTTCCAGAAGTAATTAAATGCTAAAATAGTTATGTACAAGTATATTTATTATGGTTGTTTATTGTATATTAGTTTTATATATCAATTTTTATTGTTTTTAATGATTCAGGACCCCATCACTCACATTACCAAAATGCTTCTGGGACAATAAATGATTTTATAAAGAAAAGAAGAAAAAATGTAAAATATGCATGCACCATTAACACAAAATTTAGAATCGTTATCGCTATAGAAAACTACTGAATGATCTATTATATATGAGTATGTGTTAATATATATCGACATTCCACAAACGATGTTGTTTTGTCTGGTGCTTCTGAAGTAATTTTTAGCCTTCCACGGTTATTCAGTGGCAATAAAAATATAATATTCCTCTGATGAAAACTGATGAAATAATGTTTAACATTATTTAAAATTTATTTATTTCTTTTCTTTTTTGTTTTGTTTTGTTTGACGACACTACTAGAGCACAATTATTTATTAATGATCGGCTATTGGATGTCAAACATTTGGTAATATTGACACGCAGTCAAGTGTGGGCCAGCCTCTAACGGGTTTTGAACCAATGTCTTCAGATTGAGAGTCCAGTGTCCAAACACTAGACCACTGAGACACACTTTTTATTATTATTGTTCTGTAACTCTCTGTGGAGTAATTTTGGGATTTGGTTTTTCAGGTTGTAAGCTGCAAAAAAGAAATAGGTCGATTCCAGAGTCCTCCATATCAGAAGAGTAAATCCTTAATGGTTAGTGAGCATCCGGGACTTACGACTGGTAGGTACTGGAATCAAATCTCAGTAGAGGAATGGGATATTTAATATCGAAACCGGTTCCATCCCAGAGTGAGAACTCCACAAGGGTCAGTGGGAATGCGTACCCCACTTGCACCGAGCAGTAATCAGCAGCTGGTTTATCATAGGTCATGGAATGTGCTGTCCTGTCTGGGGGAAAGCGTATATAAAATATCCCTTGCTGTTAATCAGAAATAATAGCCTGTGATGTTAGTGGGTGTCCTCTAAAGACCATGACCCGCAAACAAAATATGCCTGACACCTAAATCTCTCTGAATAAACAACGTGCTGGGATGTCATTAAACAACCAATCCTTTTTCTTGAGCGTGATAACATCCATAAAAATAGAGTAGCTACTGACAGGCTAGCACCATAAACCCATCAGCTTTGTGATAATATTGTTCAATGTGTGAAAGTGCAAATTTAATATAGTTCACGATATTTACTGTCTAGCGACCATCCTTACACTGTTTACATCTACTACACGCCCTGCATGGTTATCATATACATTATTGATTGGCAGTATCCTATTTATTTTGATGAAGATAATTACTTGTCACGTACTGACGCTGCGTTATATAAACGTACCAACTCACTAGGGTTGCCACATCGATCGCTCATTGTTTCTTGTCTTAACATAATGTTACTGCTAACGTACTATAATAAACTTGCACGATACATTACATGGGCTGTCCAACTCTACTCAAAGGTTCATAACAGCTAACGACAGCTTTGTAGTTACGTTCCGCCATTTTGAATGTTCATCTTTAGAGATAAGACATTCTTTCTGGTTGGCAAATTCAGATTACAAAAGAAACTGTATGTAGTTTATATACAGATAGCGAAAATAACAGAAGGTGATAGATAAAAAAAAAAGAAGATTTAAACTCCATCCTCTCTGTCTGTCTGTCTGTCTGTCTGTCTGTCTGTATGTCTGTCTCTCTCTCTCTCTCTCTCTCTCTCTCTCTCTCTCTCTCTCTCTCTCTCTATCTATCTATCTATCAATCTATCTATCTATCTATCTATCTATCTATCTATCTATCTCGGATTAAAAATCACATGCCTTAACAGAGATGTGATCTCAGTACCTACCAGCCACGACTCCTACTGTTTAAGTAATGCGCCACATGGGCCCGTCTTAGTTTAAGAATGAGAAAAATATTAAAATTATTTCATATTCAATGTTTTGTATTACTCGTATATGAAGTATTTAACACAGAGTAGGCAAACATTAAACACTATAGCTACTTGTAAAGTAGAAGTGCTCCTCCAGTCGGCAGCGCTTTGCGTTTTTTCTGCTTTAATTAGCTCACTTCACAAAAACAACGATCGATTTTCCATCTAATATTTTTATTGTATCATTGATTACCCCCTCCAAGTGCGTACATATCTAGTCCATCAAGCTGTTGAGAAAATCCAACTGTGAATAACAGACCAAACTGAAATATTTCAACAACTGTATTAAGTAAATTTGCTCATGTTATTAGAAAAAAAAATGTCATGCTATTTGTAGTCAATCGTTATAAGGTTAAAACGAAACAAAAAAATTATATTATCATCATTAAAAATAGTATCTGGGGCGTAACTAGAGAGCGAAAAAGGCAGACGCTGGGAGCTTGAACCATGTGGATAAGAAATATCAGTATCATTGGAAAAAAAAACAAATCTGTTGAAATTCCAGACTAGGCAAGCGCCTCGTCTGCCTGATGCTGGCTACGTTAGAGCTCTATTACGTTGTTATCATTCTATAATTTGGTGACAAGCAATCTGCTATACATTTTAAAGTTTATTTTCAGTATTACTTGCGAATTCATCCAGATTTTTGTATACATTTTAACTGTAAATAGAGATTACTAAACGAAATTTCACTTGACACTGTTTATGTTATATTTAAAGAACGAAAGCGAGACACATAATATGATATATATTTTCAATATAATATTATAATACTGAAAACCAGTCGTAATATAAATATGAGCCTCGGTGGTCCAGCGTTCGACTCTCAAGCTGATGCCAGTGGTTCAAAACCCGTTGGAGGTTGGCTCACACCTTATTACGGTCAAATAACCAAATGTTTGTCATCCAATAGCACGAACTAAAAGGACTAGTTTAACTTGGCTGAGTTCAGGCGCGGATGCTAGATTTCTGAAATGTTCCAAAAGTGATGAGTGGATAGGACATGGAAAAATGTTTAATTTTCACGTCCTTCCACATGGAAAATGTCAAATAAAAATACGAGAAAAGGTGGGTCCGTACCCCCATGACCCCCCTATGGGTCAGCTACTGGAGTTGATTGTCAATTCCATTACATTATAATTGTAGTAGTGTATCTACAAGCGATCGACAGCTGAGTCAATAACGTGACCAGCGATCACGAACACTGGTAAACGTAATCCACATGAGGATTTACTCAAAATAAAATCCCATAATTATCTCTCCCACTCCGCCGTAATAGGCTGAAAAGAAACAACGATGTATTTGCAAGTGTTCATGGAAATTGGGATTGTGGACAGGAGTGAGAGTGGGAATTGTAGAAAGGATAAAACCTGTATTATGTAAACCTAAAATGTTTCCTTTCAGACTTATCTCCAAATGGATCTGATGATATTTTAGGCTAAAACGGTCGTATTTCGCGTGACACCGTTATATATATATATAGCTGAGGAGAGTAATAATATTTGTGGAGGGTTAAATCTAGCTTATTCGGTAAAGCGTTCGACTGAGTTGGTTTGGACTTCGGTTCGAATCCACTCAGTGTGCCTTTTTTTTCTCTCTCTCTCTATTTTTTCTCCCGGCCCTTAAACATTTTTAACCCCAGAATCCGCCTCTACACGCTATGTGACATCGTTATATATAGCTGAGGAGAGTAATAATATTTGTGGAGGGTTAAATCGATCTTATTCGGTGAAGCGTTCGGCTGAGTTTGTTTGGTCTTGGGATCGAATCCCCTCAGTGTGCCTTTTCTCTTTTCTTTCTCTTTTTTTTTTCCTCCCGGCTCTTAAACACTTTTAACCTCAGAATCCGCTCGCGCTCTGCAACATCTGCAAAGTACATTAGGATGACCAGTACGTTCAAAACATCTATGGCCAAGAGCGTGAAGTGCAATGAGATATCCATAAGATCATTAAATACTGTTTGCCACAGATAGTTCCGGTATTAAACGCTGTACACAGAGACGCTATTATTGTGCCTAGAGAAGGGAAATACAATCCGAAAATACGAAGAGATCAATGTAATATCTCCAGGTATACTTAGATCTAGTTATATCATATAAAATATGAAGAGATCAGTGTAATACCTCCAGGTATACTTAGATATAGTTATATCATATAAAATACGAAGAGTTCAATGTAATATCACCAGGTATACTTAGATATAGTTATATCATATAAAATACGAAGAGATCAATGTAATACCTCCAGGTATACTTATAGTTATATCATATAAAATATGAAGAGATCAGTGTAATACCTCCAGGTATACTTAGATATAGTTATAATCATATAAAATACGAAGAGATCAATGTAATATCTCCAGGCATACTTAGATATAGTTATAATCATATAAAACACGAAGAGATCAATGTAATATCTCCAGGTATACTTAGATATAGTTATATCATATAAAATACGAAGAGATCAATGTAATACCTCCAGGTATACTTAGATATAGTTATATCATATAAAATACGAAGATATCAATGTAATACCTCCAGGTATACTTAGATATAGTTATATCATAAAAATACGAAGAGATCAATGTAATATCTCCAGGTATACTTATATATAGTTATATCATATAAAATACGAAGATATCAATGTAATATCTCCAGGTATACTTAGATATAGTTATATCATATAGTGTTCATAAAAAGTGGGGGATATTTCAATTGAAATATGAATAATTATGAAATGAAACGCACGTGCAGCAGCTAAACATCAGAACATTGCCATTCCCAGTGTTAAGCGTATACCTTCCAATCATAACACACATGTAGGACATCATCAGGAGATATTGACTACGTTCAAAGAATTTTGGCAAAGGTAGGCGCCGCCTTACAAGAAACGGACAGCACACACCCAAATTCTCATTGTTTGTTTGATCTGGAGCATGCCACGAACGAGCCATTCATGTTTAGTAAACAACAAAAACTTGAATTTCACAAACTCTACCCTTGCTGCCTTTCTTGGTCTGGTTCGAACATTCCGCTTAATCTTAGCATAAAGGTTTCATGGTAATGTGATGTCATATCGTTATTTCAGTTTTACTACTCAATAATATTGCTATAAAGATTACGTGGTTATTATTATTTGCTGTTTTTGGATATGCCCTACTTATTTTGAATATAGAGGGAGAGAGGGAGGGACGGACGGACGGACGGACGGACGGGCGGGCGGCCGGACGGGCGGACAGGACAGGAAAGGACAGGGCAGGGCAGGGCAAAGGCAAAGACAAAGACAGACAAGACACACAGGCAAAGACAAAGACAAAGAGAAAGACAAAGACAAGACAGACAATACATACAGGCAAAGACAAAGGCAAAGAGAAAGACAAGACAGACAAGACAGACAAGACATACAGGCAAAGATAAAGTCAAAGAGAAAGACAAAGACAAGACTGACAAGACATACAGGCAAAGATAAAAGCAAAGAGAAAGACAAAGACAAGACAGACAAGACATACAGGCAAAGAGAAAAGCAAAGAGAAAGACAAAGACAAGACAGACAAGACATACAGGCAAAGATAAAGGCAAAGAGAAAGACAAGACAGACAAGACATACAGGCAAAGAAAAAGGCAAAGAGAAAGACAAAGACAAGACAGACAAGACAGACAAGACATACAGGCAAAGACAAAGACAAAGACAAGACAGACAGACAGCCAAATACACAGATATAGACACATAATGATAGGAGTTGAAATGTATTATTCCCATTTCCCCGAATGTTGTTATTTCTATATCAGTTTGATGTTCAGTGCACTTACGTGTTCTAGCAGCGAACAAACATGTTTGTGTTTCATTTTGTTTTCCAGTGCTGTCAAATGCGGAACCAGAGCAATGGCAATAAGACCGTTAATTTGTGAAATCATCGGGGGAGAGAGAGGTGGGAGACATTATGTTTACATTTAAGTTATTGTTACTTGTAATATCATAGTTACGAGTAAACATATTTAGCAATATAATCGTTGCAAGCTGCGTATTTTGCTAGCTTTACTCACACGTTTGATAAACAACTGTAAATAATTCACCTTCATCTTTTAATGCAGTACTCATTCTTACCCATGTGTTTTACATAACTGAAAATCTTTGCTGCTTATTCAAACAGTGCAGATTTGGCAGACTTTATATTTGTTAATTTGGCAACAAGAAAACATCTTATATAAAAACATCAGTTGTATTAGTATGTGTATGTATAAGAATTAGTTTCGGAAAGATAGCAAAAATGAATACATGGATTATTAATTTAGTCTGTAACGTAAAGAAACACGGTTGTGGTTTCTGTTATCCTGCCTATGAGAAAATAAAGGAAACAAAGTAATGTTTATTTAATAATCCTCCCCTCTCCCTCCAGTAAATTATTTATTCAATAGCTTTTAGGTTTCAAACAAACCTGAAAGGAATGATTAGATTTTTAAAATATTTAGTACCAAAAAAGTAAAGTTTGTTTTATTTAACGACGCCTCTTGAGCACATTGATTTTTATCTTATCATCGGCTATTGGACGT
>JAULBS010134854.1:0-13144 GCA_032355785.1 Symmetromphalus regularis | reverse complement strand
CAACTAGATTATATGAATTAGTGACAGACCACCTGTAATATTTATGTTGAAATACAGAGTACACTGTCAACTAGATTATATGAATTAGTGACAGACCACCTGTAATATTTATGTTGAAATACAGAGTACACTGTCAACTAGATTCAAATGAATTACTATCGGTTAAATCAATCAAGTTATATATTTAAAATGACAACATATTACCTAGGGGCATATTATCCTGGAGAAGAATCTTCATAGCACAGCTGCAGTCCATTAGAACTTGAGTGCGCAATATCATACAGTAGCGGATTCAGGGGTGGGGCTCCAGGGGGCCAGGACCCCCTTTCTCGAATTTAATTTAAGAAACAAACATTTTTACGAGTGGAAGGACGTGAAAATTAACCATTTTTTTTACTTAGTTCTATTCACTGATCCTCATTTGGACCCCCCTTTCAGAAATCCTGCAACCGCGCCTGTTATATTTTTTATAATTAATATTATGCAGCTAATTATTATATATTTAGGGATCGATTAATTTGCAATTATTTATGAGGAATATTTTTTTTTTTATGTAAACAAAGCAAAATATGGCACTTGTAACTATAGTAATGCACCTTTAAAGGTTGAGTATATTTTGATAATGGGACAATTATAATGTTTTAAAATATATATAAATTTTCTCGTTTCAGCTTCAAAAGTTCAGAAATATTAAAAGAAATCGATGGGGACGTAAAGAAGTATATTTGGTTGACGACTTCCGGCCATTACAGGCACTTCATGGAAGGACTATTACAACCAATCGAAAGGCTGTGTTGCCACCCAAAAGTTACGCGCATTTTAGTTCTGCGCATGCGTGTTACAGTGGGATGCCGTTGATGGTGACTGTTTTACTCATGATAAGTGTCTTGACAAATATATAGATTATTTAAATAATATATTACCTGGTAGGTATTTGTCATAGAAGTGTTTACCTCTTATTTTATCTGTGGTTATTTAGGATCCACTAATATACCAAACTGAAGGCCTAATAGAGGACACTATTCAATGACGGATCCAGGGATATGTTGGGAGTGTACACCCCTTCCTCAAGGGCCAAAGTCGAAACTATCTCGCTCAGTTTTATTCATTACAAAAAATTAAACAACATACAGTAGTTCCTTGAGGGAAGATGTTGTCGAAATCCCACCCCTTGCATAAATTCTAGATCCGCTCCTGTCGAATGCAACTGAATCCGAAAGGCTACATCGATCTTTAAATTTCATTTCACGGAACTAAAGGTGCCAATGTAGGCCTAAAACAAGCAAACAGGCAAAAACAAAATCACAGAGAATTCGGACCTCCAATTTTATTTTATCTCATTATAAATAAATTGGTCGTAAGTAACTTTGGAACACATTCCAGTGTACATTATGTATTCCTATAAGTCGCCAGAAATTGTTGGTGGGACATTTAAAAAAAATGTTTTAGTATGAACAATAAACAAGAATATTTGTTTCTCTCGAGTTTCATAAAAAAATGAAGATTAATCTGACACAGTGGAATCTTGAATAATTCTCATTCAGACAAATTCGTGGCATATTATTTCAGCGTTCGTTCATTTTATTTTTATTATTTTATTTATTTTTAAGGCTAAAACTCCACATTTATTTATCAACATATTGTTGTAAATATGATAAAAGTAAATATATTTGGTTTTATATAACATTTAGTGTACATTTCTCACACCATGCTGTATTAAATGATATGCATTATCTGGGGCGTAGCCAGAGAAGGAAAAACGCCGAGGCAAACCCAGACGCTGGGGGCTTGAACAATGTGGATAATAAATATTAGTATCGGGGAAAAAAAAAATCTATGGAAATTCCAGACGAGACAAGCGCCTCATCTGCCTCATGCTGGCTACGCAAGAAATTATCGATAGTTTAGTACGAGTCCCTTTTCGTTTCTATAGGGCACACACATTTACCACCCAGTATACACCGTAAAACGCATTTAAAAAACTGTAAAAATGGCAATCTGTTTTAAGAGGCCACCTGTCCTCAGATTCTAATTTATTAGGTATACAACCTTGATGAGTAAAATTGCATATATCGATTGTATTGTTTCAATGTTAACATAGGGCTTTTGATAATACTTGAGTTATAAAACCTGTTATGTAAAGTAAATTGTACAGTTTATATAAATGTTTTTTAATACGATTAGAGCTTTGTTTTGTATATTGTGAAATAATTACGTAAAATGTTCTATGTAATTTGATTGTTTTGGAAATAAAATATTGTATTATGTTTTTAAATAAGTGTTTTCGTAATGGCCTTGTTATAGGTACGAAGATCTTCGTATTGGTACCGTAGTTGCAGTATTGGCACGAGAGCCAAAACTGCCACCTGGGAGTCAAAACGACCACACGAGGACTTTAACAAGGCCAATGTGAAAACATATTTCATGACATTTTATTTCTATTAATCATAATCTATGATGTAGAACACACATTAAAAATAAAAAAACGTAATAAAATATGTTTCAAAGTATTTTTTTCAACTTTGATTTTCCTTAATATTGGTTCAGTTTATTATTATGATTTACTATTACGGTCGATAATAGGAACAATAATGCTATATTTTGTTACATTTTATTTTTAAAGCAGTTAACATAAAATTTTATATCGAGGAAAAATAATGGCGATTTAAATTTTCATCTGCTTTTGTAATAAAAACAAGTACTATCTGTTCTTGAACAGTCTTAATAATAGCAAAACTATTGACGATGCAGACGAAATATACCGGAAGTAGAAGTTACACGAGTTCGTGTCAGATTTTGTATTGACCCTCTGTGACACATATGATGCGGGCAGTTTTCTTCGTATTAAAACTAGTTGACTAATAATAATTATATTGCATTATATTACATTATGGGCCCGCTTTATGATGAAGCCTGTGAAAACACTGAAAACCAGTCAATTCACAACGTGTGTCATCTGTTCTTGAACGTAACCCAGTATTGCTTTTCTGGATAGGGTAGCCTTCGCAGGCGCTACATAGTGATTTCACTAGTTCTAAACAACTTTCTCAGTGAGTTTAACGCAAAGAGCAAAAAAACCCATATCTATTCGGTCGTGGACTACAGACAGATTACCGTAGAGTGTAACGTAGATTATAACTCTCCATCACTAACAGTCTGATGTTAAACAGTGACAGTAACGCAAATGACAATCATAAGTAATAACAGTTGTGTTTATGATTTTAAAATAATACTAACAAAACTGACGTGCAGACACATACATGTACTGCCTACAGACAACTATGCCTCTTAACAAACAAGTGATGTTTACTCTTTCGACCACTTGCTGATATCCGAGGTCGAGATAGCAGCCTCCCAGTTCTGTCCATCTGCAAGTTCCACCTCCACTCCTTCCACTGTTCCTGGGTCTAGACAGTGAGGAGAGACGCCTGCAAAACATATTACTATTTCTAAATATAAAACAAACAAGCCCCACACCCCAAAATAACTTGAGGTAGATACAGAATTTTGGCAAGTGGGGTGAAAGAAAGGAGGATGGGTGGAGGAAAATAAATTATAATTATGAGGTTTACGGAAATAACATTCGTTACCAAATGACAGGATATGGACCCCAGACACCCTTTGCACTTAATAATTAAACTTAATAAAAAATGAACTGACTCTCGCTAATAAACAATGGAAGAATGTCAGTTTAGCAATTCTAATTATGTCAATATAGGACATTTATTACAAATATGTATTTCTAATTTTCCGTGACACAAGAGAACTGGTGGACTATGTCCAGACCACACCTCTATTTGTTTCTCTTCTGTATCAGAAGTTTATTATTGTTAAATGTCAGAAACTAATACAACAACCTATAGTCTTCATCTTGACTTCTGTAATATATTGTATATTCAAGGCACAAAATAACCGGTGTCGCATCACAATTTGCGATGGGGAAAAAAAAAAAAAACCCAACTGTGAGTCAAAATTATCTGTTCAAAGCAAAATGCGTAACACCACTTTTTCTCTGAACCAATGCTACCTGATACATATCTGTCAATGTCTTTATTGAATTGTTCCTTGAGTTCACTACAATGAATTGATGACACTGCACAGTTATAGTTCAGTAATGTATCCTCACAAAACTTGCTAGAAGTAGCCCACGAATTGTTGGAAATTATATCTACACATTTTACCAAAATTGGTTAGCAATTTGCTAGTTAAGTGAAATGTTTTATTTTGTGCCTTGATATTTAACATTATGAGAACAAACAAAATACAAGACACCAGGGCCGGCGTTACACCAATTGGACCAAATGCTCCCATTTGGGCCCCGTTCTAGGGTAATTTACTCTAGTCTTGTCAAGTAAAACTGCCTTCTAGTTCTAACAGAGCCAAACTTGTAAAGTCTTGTCAGAAACCAACTTACAAGCTAATTTTATGTCATTTTACTAAAACAGACCTTGGCTGTGAGCCATGTAGCCATGCAAAAATGTTTCCATTAGGCCCCGCAGCTTCTAAGACACGTTACCGATATTAAAAGTTAAACGCAAAAGAAGCAGACCAACATATGCCTAAGACACTTTCGAGATGACTGCACGACACGGTAACGTATTTTAGGTCAGCAGAATGAGAATAGGAAGTGTTATACCCACTCGTTCCACTGACAGCAACTCCACCTCTAGATCCCACATAATTATATTTACCATATCCATCTGGATTGGACCTGGGTCTGTAGAAACTCTGAACACCGCACGTCTTACAGAATGTATGCTTAGCAACGTGAGTATTAAACGTGTAAGTAGTGAGGTTATCTTCACCCTGAAATACAACAGATGTCTGATGTTCAGTGTTTTTCAAATGTACATTTTTTTACAGAGTTTTTTTTTTAACGAAAATAAAGGATTACTTGCGCATTGTTTATTCAACAGATAGTAGGTGTCAAGTATACGGTGTTTGTGGTTCATGGTCTTCTCTGGAAACTCGATCAGTCGTCGAATCGATCCTTCTCAGTGGACCCATTTGCAGTTTGGGCTATTTTCTGTTCCAGCCAGTGGTCCACAATTGGTTTATCAAAGGCCGTGGTAATTGCTGTCCTGTTTATGGGACGGTGCATATAAATGATCTCTGATGCTTATCGGAAGGAGTAACCTATGTGGCGGCTGCGGGTTTTCTCTAAAAGAAATATGTCAGAATGACCATATGTATGATGTCAAATAGCCGATGGTAAGATAAAAATCAATGTGCTCTAGAGGCGTCGTTAAATAAAACAAACTTCTTTCTTTGGAAACTCGCTTCCTCCACAAAGGCTAATCTTTCCAATTAGCAGCAACAGATATTTTTATATGCGGTTTTAAAAACAGGACATCATATTACCATGGCCTTTTGTACATCAATTATCGCCCACTGTCTGGATGGAAAAATACTCACATGTGTCCACCACAGGAGATTGTCTATGATCGCTCGCACCTCAGGCAGAGAATCAATTTCTAGAGCTACATTCAGTTACCTATTTCTAGATACCTATCACATTACCACTCCACCGTTCCCCGCTGTTATTTCCTACCTCACTTCAACCCCATACCCATTTCAAAACTGTCACAATTATGTGTTGTTACTATGGAAATTTTAATCATCAAGTTTCAATGAACAGGTGAGTGCAGATATTTTGAAAGGGAAGAGTGCAGACATTTTAAAGATGTTTGGCTTTGAATGGTTGGGTTGGTCAACATTTAATTATTACCAAATTGAAAGCCCTATGTGAATATCTTTATCTATTTATGTTAATAAATTTAAATATTTTCATTTTTATTCTGGTTCTTCTTTGTAACTGTTTAACAAACCCTCCAAAGGTTAAAACATAAAATATACATTTTAACTTAAAGCTTACAGAAATGAAAACAATGAAAACATTACCTTGATAAGCGTAAAACGAGAAGCCGGTACAATAAAATGTTTGTTTTGTTTCTTCAAACACACACTACAGCTGTAAAGAGAAACATTTATAAATAGACAGACACACAGATATATAATGAATAAGTCTGATTAGACTTTTTGCTACCTATGGAAAATTTTTATGCAAGCTAATCTTATTTGGTAATTTATCCGACAAAATACTCCATCCCAAGAAGTCTTTTATATGCATTCTTCCATACACATGACAGCAAATACCGTAGTATAACTTGATCATAACTGTCATGGACCAACGTCAAGAACGAAAACAGCCTAATTATGATCCAAAGCAAATTAACTGGACATATTTATATACAGTATTCATTTATTAATTTTGTTACGTTTTAATCCATGTATAAATAAAGTATTCCAAAACAAGTTCGCTAGGTTGATCCTAGCTGTACACCAGTTGAAGACCAATGAATGGAACGAAAAAAATAGCCCAAATGAGTCCAACAATCGTTTTCTTTTAACATTGAAAATTATTATCGACCATCTTGTATGCCCTTCCGCTAAGTAATTATGCCCTGAATCTGCCCTTGTTCAAAACCATATAGTTATATTAAAGCAAAATCAAAAGTGTATACTGGCAAAATCGTGACTGTCTGCACTCGTGAATCACCGTCAAAACTATAAAATATTAATTCTATGATCATACTTACTTGCAGTCGAATACATGTAAGACTCGTGCAGCCAGCACCTGAAAACGCACGGCTCCGCAATGACAGCCACCTTTGTGAAGAACAAGATCCGAGTCTAAATCCATTACAAATCTGAGGAAAGATTTTCTTATCTTTAAATATAAATAAAAAAATTAAAAGAAGTTTCAATTTTATTTTACCGTTTCCCAGCTTTCTGTAAACATATCTATATAAATACAAACCTGTCGATATTGTATGAAACTAGATTTTTAACATTGGTATTTACGTAGTTTACTGAATGTGGAATTTACAGACCTTTAAGTTAACATTCTGAGCTAGTAGCACAATTCGACTAAAGTAAAAACAATAGACATAGAATATTTATTTTAGGAGCTCACTCTGACAAACAAAGTGCAAAATTAAACATCGCCAATTATATACATGTACATGTATATATAAAAGAATTTTGTGGATATTGCTAAATATTGATTTATTATGATTATTAAGTCGATTGATAGGCCTACAGATTGAAAACGTTCCTTATATGACTCCTGGTATTTTTGACATGATCAGATAATAGAGCAGTACTCTTTTTAAATGTTAAAATTAAACTTTGAAGATCCGTTACTATTCACAGACTTTAAAAAACAATAAATAACCAAAAATAGAGTTAATATACATGTATTGATAATAACATTATGTCAAGATTTCATAAAAATCGTATTTTTTTTGGTTGATCATCTTGGATTTGTTATTTGTAATCATAAAAGAATAGTTTATTTTAAAAGCTCAGTAATGCTTTAATTGAATGAAAACATAGGAAGAGACCATCCTCACAATGTCAGGGGTCCTGTGTCCACTTGTGTCCGTAGGACTCACGGACACGAGTGGACACAGGACCCCTAACTTTGTGAGGACGAGGAAGAGACATGAAAATCATATTTTCATTGTTTATTGGTTTTGGCTAACGGGACAAATTAATTCACGTTGAATCACAGACCGGGTCTAGTTTACGTGTAGGTATCTCAATGGCGTCGCATGAGTTACTAGTATGTAAAGGAAACTAATTAAATCTTGATATTGTAATGATAAAAGTTCAAGTCGCACTTTGCGATTAAAGCCATTTTTTGAGGCGCAGATGTAAAATTATGGTACACACACATACACACACACACACACACACACACGCACGCACGCACGCGCGCACGCACGCGCGCACTTTCTTCAACATAAGAGGAGCAGATGTAAAATTACGGTCCACACACACACACACACACACACACACACACACACACACACACACACACACACACACACACACACACACACACACACATACATACACACATACACACACACACACACACACACACATTATTTATAATCAAAAGAGAGAGAGAGAGAGAGAGAGAGAGAGAGAGAGAGAGAGAGAGAGAGAGAGAGAGAGAGAGAGAGAGATAACATTATTCCAATGTAACATGTATTGAAGTCTTTTGCGCATTAATAGTCAATAATATGCTGGTTAACTGTTTTGTACGAGTAACCCACACATTTTAATATATTGCAAATTAACATTTGGTTAATTCCTATCGCAAATGCAGGATTTGTGAAAGGGGGGGGAGGTGGAGGGATGTCCAAATGTGATGGGTAATGGTTAATTTCTACGTCCTTCCACTCGTAAAAAGAAGACAAAAGAGAGAATGTGGGAATCCGGACCCCTAGACACCCCTGGATCCGCTATTTAATTCTCGTTAACACAAATCTTAATATTTAAAGTTAGATAATGCAGGTTGGCACTTCTCCTTAGTCTCAGTGACAGCAGTAGTGCAAATCAAACATGATTCGATTCAAATGGATTTTGAGTACTGAAAAGATCACGGTACCCCATATATAGGTAATTCAAAATAAAAACAATATTTTATTAGGCCTATTATTAATATTTTTTATATGTAGGCTTATGTGCTTTTTTAATTTATCGTGTGGGCCCTGTTTCAGCTTCAATATTTGCATCATGGTCCTTTGTAAATCCTTCACTGGAAAAATATGTGGGGCCCCCTTCCCTTGAAGCCCCCAGCACGTGCTTATTTTGCTTAATAGTTAATCCGGGGCCGGGAAATGCCCACTGTTATATAAACTGATGTGGTGTATGCTGTTCTGCCCGTTTAAAGTTGTATATTTGTATATATATATATATATATATATATATATATATACACACACAACTTCCTCCACCCTTTCCAATTAAATGATCACGGTCAGGGGCTGTTCCAGACGATTCATTGTTGTGGGGGAGTGGGGCACACAGCCAGTTTGCATGTTACCAATACATGCCCAGGCAGGATTTTAGAAAGGGGGTGTCCATATATGATGAGTGAATAGGACTGGGGGGGGGGGGAGATAGATAATTTTCACGTTCTTCCACTCGCAAAATATATTAATTTTTTTTTTAAATATGAGGAAAGGTGATGTTCGGAACCCCTGGTACTCCCCTCTCCCTGTGTTCGCTACTGATGCCTGTTCATGAAACTACAAAGATCATCAGATGGTTGAATGCCTGCGAAGAATGTCATTGAACGCCCCCTCCCACCCCTCACCCCATATCCACCCATGATGTTGACGCTGTTGTGATCTTACTTGAACGGCGTCGTCTGATTGCGTGAGTTCTTGTACTGCACGACGTCAACCAGCGTATCTTCGTACGTCTTCCCAAGCTCCGAGCTGCTGTGGTAGTAGGAACCTAGTAAAAGAAAATCTAGAGTATTACCTGTACATAGACACACATGCACACGCATACTCATATACAGTACCGTGCAGAGGGTGGGTCAGTTAGCACGGGCCTATGATTTTGAGGGGGCCTACTCCCACTGGTATTTAGCACTGATTATAAAAATAGTGAGCCGTCTGAAATGGGGGCCTACTTTTCCCATATGGCCCGGGCCTATTATCAGCTTTGCACGGGCCTGCTCATATATATTGATGACATCGATAATGTCTGACACTCATTTGATTATAAATAATTTTACTAAATAATTATATTTTTAATAGAAATCATAAAAAAAACAAATCTATAAACAATTGTATTTAAGACATATGTTCTTCCGATATGAAGTGAAAAAAATAGAAAGGATCTGAGAAAGGCAGAACAAGAAAAAACCCAGAAATGACTGAATAAAATAAGGGAAGAGTGTGGACAGAGAAAGATCGAAAAATGAACTACAACGGAAATACAAGTTACAACAGTTATATAACTGACGACGTTAAAATACGAATCTCTCATAAAACATTAGCACGAGTAATCATTAATCAGTGGCGTATCTAGAAGGGGGCCTCAGGGGCCCAGGCCCCATTTAATTCTGCGATTTAAATAATATTTAAAAAAATTATTATTATTATTTTTAATTATTATTTTTAACGTTAAAGAATCCGGCATCATATCATTCCCTCCCCCTCCCCCATATAGATGTTCTGTTAATGTTATGTATCCTACCAGGACTGGTCCAATACCCGAGACTGGATGACGTAGTTCCGGTAATATCGCGATCCATCTTGTACCAATACTCTTTCAGAGCAAAACCCCAGACATTAAACGCCTGGAATGTAGAAACACATTATTATTCACAGAGACTTTCTCAAGTGTATTACAAATCTTGCAGAACATACAAATGCAACGCATTTATGATGCATTTTGTAGTAAGTTCTCTTAATACAACCTAATGAACATAAAAAGAGTCCTTTGTTAGTAGATTATTACAGTGGGGCATCTAGGGGATCCAGGGTCCGGACACCACCCCCTCCTTTCCTCGGTTTAAAAAAAAAGAAACTTTAAAAAAAACATTTTTACGAGTGGAAGGATGTGAAAATTAACCATCACCCATCACATCTAGATCTTGCATCCGTGCCTGTATTATTATTATTATCATTATTATTACCTTTACTATCATCATTATCATTATTATTATCATTATATTACTATTACTATCATCATCATCATTATTATTATTATCATTATCATTATCATTATTATTATTATTATTATCCTTACATCAGAAATGCCATCTGAATAAACTAGAATTGTCTGGTATTTGAATCTTGCAGGAAGTTGGTTCACACCTCCCATAATTCCCCAGTAGATATTGCCGCCATCTTTGTCATGCCACATGGAAGAAGACATAAAGTTGTCCAGTGGTGAAATGACTAACGTTGTTGCGGTTTTGTTGAAGATACCAAGCGGGCCTGACCCGTCCATGCCGTCCTGCAGACGAGCCGATCTGTTCCATCTTTTAAAAAATTCACTTTGTTAAATGTCCACCCAGCACATTGTCTACAGCTGAAATTCGCTGACATAATTATATAGGTTAATCTTTTTAATTAGTAGCAAAGTATCTTTTACAGACACTTTCCCAATTGTGGCATATATCATAGCCTTTTTTTCTTCTTTATACCAGTTGTAAATCAGGGGTCAGTAGCGGGTCCAGACCCCCTTCCCACCTTTCGATTTTTTTATAAAATATATATTTTCCGAGTGGAAGGACGTGAAAATTAACTATTTCCCGCCCAGTCCTATTCACCCATCACATTTGGACCGCGCTTTCAAAGATCCAGCACATACCACGGGCTTTGGTGAAGCAGTTGTGAACCACTGGTTCGAACAGAATATAGCCCAAACTGCAAATGGGTCCTCTGAGAAGGATGGATCTCACTGAGAGCTATGTCAAGAGCTTAACAGAAATGGGACGAATGCTAGGACTTGTCGCATTTCTGTTAGACTATGTACCTAAGCCGACGCTTATAGGCCAAACAAAACAATACCCTTGGTTCGGGTCACATCGATGATGAAAATTAGGGTAGGTAGGCAGGGATAACTTTGTTTTTCTTTTTCTGAAGGTTAATTTTTGAATTGTTCCTGGGACAAATGTAAGACACTATGACTACGTTACTGTAAATGCTCTTCCATGGTTGACGATTTTTACGAGATCCACGGCAATACTTTTCACAGCCACTAACTGCCGATAAAATGTTATGGGGTCGGCGATTTTGACGGAGTACGACCGGAGTCTAGCGTACAATATTTTTTTATTTTTCTCTCTCTCATCTTTATAAAATTGCGCATTTTATGGGCTCTGGAAAATACAGTCGGTCGGGTAATCCAAACCAAGGTTTATTATTTTTTTTTTTGGCCTTAGCAGTATTTACTGAGGGTAATTAACACTTCAAAGATCATAGCATTAAACGGATGAGGTAAACTCGGTTGTTTCGCCTTACTCTGCTTATATTATGTAATAAATAAAACGTAATAAATGAAGTTGGAATATTCATAATAAATATATATCTACCTTCCCACATCTTTGTTAGTGTCTCCAAACATTTCTCCTCCAAAAGAAATATATCCCAAAGAAATGTCAATTTCTTCTAGCTTAAATCCAGGGAATCCGCAAATAATCTGATCAAAATTCTGAGTTTTCATATTATTGCCACCGTCTTGAAAAACCTGATAAGTGAAAGAGAACTGGGCAATTACTTTCTTTCTTTTGTTAATTTAAAGAGACATTCTCTATGTAGGGCCTACTTTAGGCCAGATAAAAAAAATACTTGATTAGCGTCCCCGCGAGACCTGACAAATGCCCCCGCCTCCAAATATTTTAGATTTTTCAAAAAAAAATTCAAGTAAAGTATTAAAAATCTCAAAATAACGAATCACCGCCTATTATTCATTTGAACAAAGATATTATAGCAATGTTTTCTTGATCAATTTCTAGCTAGAAAGTGTGTATGGTTTTCTCTATCTTCCTGTCATGCCTTCTGATCATGAATGCTTTGGTTGGTTTTCTTTTTCCTGTATACTGTCATTCTACATACAAAATAAAACCTTCCCCAACATACCTGAAAAATTGAAATGGGTGGACGCTAAACAAGTATTTTTTTTATGTGGCTTTAAATGTGGTAACTAGCTATTCCATGACGCACTCGATAAATAAAATAGCCGAACCAGCGCATTTGTATGTGAATCAGATGAGACAATCAGTTGATGCAAAGAGAAGAATGGTGAGTAAATGGCACTAAACGAATCTGGAAGATTTAATTTAAATTGTTAAATATTAAAAAATAATCCAGAGATGGGATCTTTAATATATTAAGGTTTACTGTCGGTTTAAAGGCGTGTTCTCACCTCTTTGAATGCAATCAGTTAATGAAAAGAGAAGAATGGTGAGTAACTGGCACGAAACGAACCTGGAAGATTTAATTTAAATGGTTAAATATTAAAAAATAATCCAGAGATGGGATCTTTAATATATTAAGGTTTACTGTCGGTTTAAAGGCGTATTCTCACCTCTTTGAATGCAATCAGTTAATGAAAAGAGAAGAATGGTGAGTAACTGGCACGAAACAAACCTGGAAGATTTAATTTAAATGGTTAAATATTAAAAAATAATCCAGAGATGGGATCTTTAAGATATTAAGGTTTACTGTCGGTTTAAAGGCGTGTTCTCGCCTCTTTGAATGCAATCAGTTAATGAAAAGAGAAGAATGGTGAGTAACTGGCACGAAACAAACCTGGAAGATTTAAT
>JAULBS010134853.1:0-28037 GCA_032355785.1 Symmetromphalus regularis | reverse complement strand
ATATATATATATATATATATATATATAGATAGATAGATAGATAGATAGATAGATAGATAGATAGATAGATAGATAGAAAGAGAGAGAGAAGAGAGAGACAGACAGACAGAGAGAGAGAGACAGAGATAGCGAGAGACAGACAGAGAGAGAGAGAGACAGAGAGAGAGAGAGAAGATATTTATTGAGGAAACTCGCTGCCACCACATAGGCTACTCTTACCGATAAGCAGGAAGGGGTCTTTTATATACACTATCCCACAGTCAGGACAGCATATACCATAGCCTTTGATGAACCAATTGTGGACCACTGGTTAGAAAGAGAGATAGTGAAGAGAGAGAGAAGAAAAAATATATTTAAAGGTTTTATCCTAAAAAAAATTAAGTAAGCAGGAAGGGGTCTTTTATATACACAATCCCACAGACAGGACAGCATATACCACGGTCTTTGATGAACCAGTTGTGGACCACTGGTTAGAACGAGAGAGAGAGAGAGAGAGAAGGAAGAGAGAGCGAAGGAAGAGAGAGAGAGACAGAAGAAGAAAAAATATTTAAAGGTTTTATCCTAAAAATGTTTACCTAATATTTCGATAGGTGCTAACAAACAAAGTTCCATCAGTCGCATAGCAACGTCCTTCTTGCCATCATGTAGAGGCGTTTTCATTCTCTGAAATGTCGCTTTCTTGTCTACTACCTTCGTGCGTTCCAGGTTCATTTCTCTGTAAAATCACAGAATCAACATATATAGCAGAAATAAAACAATTCTTTTTTGTTTTCATATTAGTACAGAGAGTATTAAGTATTAGACAACCATTCCCTTCCAAAATTAGTATCGCTGATTCTCAAAAGACGGGCTAAATCTTAAGGCAGACTATTTTTGTAAAGGCTTGTTTACAAAGAATCTGTGCACGCGCGAACCATGACATCGGAATAATTTTGTTGTAAGATATTTACAGATACCGACAGTGAAAAAAAATTAGGTAAAAAAACGTAAGAATTAATTTTTTAAAAGATCGAATGGTACAGAACACTCATTTTGAATAGCAGATTTACATTAAATAATGTGCAGTCAGTACATACCTTAATAAACAGCGAGTGTCACTTGCAAAACTCATAAACAAGCCCAATTTGTCGTCTGTCAAAGACGTACTTTTAGAAAGTCATGTGAGACAGATTTCGCCCCTAAATAAAAGTGTGTACGACCTAGTTGACTGATGCTTTCAAAAAATAGACCGTTGTTTGGGAGACTGTTAAAAAATGTCTGCAACTGGCCAGGGAAGGAATTTGTTTAAAAAATAATAATAACAGGTAAGATTTGAAAGATTTGTTTATTGATTTTAATAGTAACATAACCAAGGTTAAATATTATTATGTTACATTGATTGTACGATTACAATTGCATGTGCGCAAAAGCTTCTTTCTGTTAATAGGCCGCCGTTTGGGAACACGAGGATAAATAAAAGGATGTTCATCTGTTAGTCTGTTACTTAGTGCAAAACAGATGTGAGAATTGTCTGCGGATCTGCAGAATTCTGCAGATTTTATCTCCCGAGGAGCGATCTTGTGAATCACCTAAATCCGATGAGATAATTTTGAAGTGGGTGAGGTAATTTTTTTTGGCCCATTTCTCTTCTAAGCAATGCAAATGAGGCCAATCTCAGGCAGAAATGTTTTCCTGAAAATAAAAAATAGTTTTGAAATGGCTCCCGTGAAATGATCATGCTTTGCTTCAGTTTGAAGCAGATCACTTCGGCCATATGCAACATTCTATAGAAAATTACAAAACACGGAGGATCACTGGGCTCTTATTGGTCGAGAGCAGTCACATGTTAAATCCAACATGGCTGCACCCATAAGCTTGTCTTCCCCAGCGTGAACTTAGCTAGTAAAATTCACATTAGAGACAATTTGTTTCAGTGGAATTCAGCGACTGGGGAAGTGGATAAGAGGGATTATTTTTTTTAATAACTAAATGGGACACATTGGTTATTAGATGGATTCAGGGGGATTATTTTTGCCTATGAAGGCATGCTTCCCCATTAACTTTTAAAATTGAATCTGGAATCTAAATCACGGAACTTGACATTTTTAAACATTGGTTTTGACTATTTTAAGGATTATAGGATCACCCTAGTAGATCAGTTTTAGGGCCATTTTATGGTAATTTTTTGTGACGGATGTGACATTTTGACACTATAAGACTATGTTTCTATGAAAACATGTGTATACTTTTCTTTACATTTTGTGTTAATAGAAACCATATGAGGTATGTTTGCAATGTTCACCTAAGAACAAACATATTTTGTACTTCTATTTTTGGAATAACTTACTTATTAATATGCGTGATGGACGTGACATAATTTGGAAGCAATTTTTGTTTGTCCAAGTTCAACCAATAAACTCTGCTCTCGTATATTTCCTATCCCAAAAATCATGTTGTTAGGTTACTAGGTTGCTTTGCAGTGACATGCAAAGAAAATAAACAGACAGTTTATTTAATTTAATAATTAATAATTAATCAATAAAGATACTGTGACGGACTTGATATTTTGTCAGCCAACAAAGCTACCACATAAAATAATGGAAAAACAGATACAAAACACAATGATAACAACATCTATATTGTAAAGGCAATGTATGACTGTAATTTATTATTCATACCAAATTTTCTGAAAAAAGTCATACTAAGTTTCCTGTAGTCAATCAATGCACAATTAAATGAAACATCTTAAGCTTATGAAATATCTGTATCTCTAAATTAAAACTGCAAGTTAAAAAATAAAGTTAAATGTTCCTTTCAAATGCCATTTGCATACATGTATCTTTCAAGCGCCATTTTATTTGTTCACAACACTAAATCTAGAAGATATATCATACATGCATTATTCACTTAGAAATCCTGGTTAATTTTCTTTAAGTTCATTCCATCACTTCTACATTCTGAGGGAAAATGTTTTCTCTTTGTCCGTACTTCTGGTTGTGGCATCATGACTGTATTATCTATGAATCTACTTCAGAATTACTACATTAGGTACAAATGTACATGGAGCTTGCCAGTAGTTATCATGGTTACAAAGCATAGGCATTAAACATACATCATTACATATATGCATGTAGTTATATACACTTACAATTTACAATGTTAGATAAAACTTCAAATTGAGGGCAGAATCTCACAAAGATTGTTAAATTGAGCAAAACTAACAAGATTTGCAGTTATTGAGAAAACAATATGATCATATATGCTGTTTCAGCTTATGGTGTGAAAATGCAGTAAGTACATCCACATTAAAGGGATTAACTTTCTACTGTGACTAGCTTCTAGTACAGCTGGTTAAACCACCTAAATTTTGTACCAAAATATGCATCACAAAGTCTAACATCATGTCCCCCTACCTCCAACTTTTACAACGAAAAAGGTGACAGGACATATTATATATTTTATCAATCAAAATCTGAGGAAATTGATTATTTTATATTTTTGTCTCATCCGTCACAAAATGTAATTGAAATTTATTCAATTTCACAAGATTCTTCAAAATCGAATGCACTGGGTTTTAAATACACAAAGAAGTAGGGGGGAAAATGAGGTCTTGTTTTTAATCTGGTTACTTTTATTTAAAAAATGGCTGACATTTCAAATTTGTTATAAAAAACAATTAACTAATTACTTAATTTATGACCAAAATTTGTATGCACAAGTGACAAATGTGTGAATGTTTTTATGTTTATATTAAAGATTTTCTTATTTGTGAGATTTTCATAAACATATTGATGAAAACAACATGTCACGTCAATCACAAAAATGTCATGTCCGTCACAAAATGTAATTGAAAATTTAATCCATTTCACTAAAGATTCTTCAAAATCAAATACATCATTTTTAAAAAAACACATAGAAGTAGGAAAAAACATGAGGTTTTGTTTCTAACTGGGTTACTTTGAGAAAAAATAACTTTTATATCCAAAATGTGACGGATCTGACATTTCAAATTAGTTATAAAAATCAATTAACTAATTACTTAATTCATTACCTAAATTTGTATGCACAAGTAACAAGGATACGAAGGTTTCTATGTCTATATTAAAGATTTTCATAAAGATATTGAATAAAACAAAATGTCATGTCCGTCACAATTTTGTTTGGGGGGTGGGGGGGTGGGGTGCAAAACAAATGCTTACAGTCTCCCTGGTATGGTGTACATGGCTAAATTTTTCATATTCAAGACCCTTTGGATGTTTACTTTCATTTGATATAAAGAATCCATGTTAATTTAATGATTTTGATTTTCATAGTCATGGACCAATTACCACGAAATGCCCCATCACCAAAGGGAATTCCTTCAACATGTGGCCAATCAGAAATTGTGATGCTTCCATTAATAAATATTAGTCGGAAATCTTCGCCTGATTACGGAGAATGATCAACTATCACATGTGCGAGGTATAAGTTTGATGTGTATACTGTAAATATATATTTATTATAGTTCCTTTTTACTTCAAAGTGACAGTGAATTTATCTACTAAACTAATTTTAGATTGTTTTTCAATTTTTTTTAAACCGTTTATTAAAATCAAAATAGGTTATGCAATGTTTTTTTGGCTAACCTATTTTCCGGTTAAGCAGATTTTGAATTTGTGCAGGCCTGTAACAGTGTATCTGTGTGAAATAGGTTGAGTAGTAGTAAACTTACCATGACTGTATGAAAATGGGTTAAGAAAAGAAATTGCCTTGATGGTTTCTGTGTGAAACTGGGTCGACTAGAGAACTTACCTTGACAGTGTGTCTGTGTGAAATTGGGTTGATTAGAGGATCGAAGTAGAAGGCTGGAAGGTCAGGGTCCTCAGTCTTGATGAACACTACATTGGGAGCATGATACCTGAACAAAAAATACAAACAGTTATGCATTCAAATGTAACGCTGTCATTTTACAACAGGTGAAAAGGTTTTATCAGAAAATTATGCACTCTTCTTGGAAAATTGTTTAAACTTCCTTTTAAAGCAATTCATAAAATTTCCTATCACTAGTAACAAATCTTATCGGCAACTGATTAAATAAAAATGTTTCAACGTGGAAAATACATTATGATATATTTCTTAGTAAGAATATATATAATATAAACAGGACAATTAACTAAACCACCATCCACCTAATGGAGAAATCGGTACAAACACACCATTCTATTCTCAAGTTAATTTATATCATTAGAAAAACTATTCATCTGTTACTTTAGACCAGCATGTTTTCTCAGATGACAACAAGTGTATTATGATTGAGGTTTGTTCAATGCGCTCAGAATCCAGCTGTTTTAACTAGAAAAGCTAGCAATATCAACACAAAGAAAATTTCTATATCAAAGCAAAACATCAACCTAACTAATTTTAAAGCAAGGTGCCAAAAAAATGCTTTGAAAATTAAACATATCTTTACATAGTCAATTACTTATCAATGTAAATTAAAAGTATAATACTAGAAACCAAAGGGAGATCACTCTTAAACACCATAAACTGGGTCTTTTAACAGTGGTAGTAATACACAACTGATCATTATAACATGATGCAAGTTCTATAATCACATAACTTGCCAAAATAAATAAAACTTTTGATCTTACCATGAAAGATGGACTTGGAATGGCAGGTTGTTGTACAGGTATGGAAAAGCAATGCGATACTCTGTGCGCACAGGCTGACGAATAATGATTTTGTTGATGTCATTGAACTCATTCCAATCTTCATCTCTGCAGTAAAAGAATAAATATAGTATAATAAACAGAATTGACACTGTGTGACATAATGAACTTGTACTAAACAGTTGGTATATTATACAGTAAAACTTTAGATTGTCTACTGAAGTGACCACATTCAATAATATTTATAAAAAATCTTCGGTCTCATTTATAAACTTCTATATGATAACACACACTTTAATTATCAAACCTAGGTTACAGTTAATGAGTAACAACATGTCTTTTACATGCAGTGGAGAATAGGAATTGATGGTTGGATTAAAATTCTGAAATACTAATAATGGTTAATGTATTTAATGTCAATAAGTGAAAACATACTGCATCCCATGGTCCTTGACCAATGGTTCAAACTTTGGTCCACCTGGAATAGCCAGGTTGAGAGCCTTGGCTGTGAAAAATGACTTTAGGTCAAACAGGTAGTAGTAGTTGTCATCCACCAGATCAGTTAGAAGCTGGTTGGCGAGGCGGTACATTATCGACATGACTGGTAAACTGAGGTTCCATTTACGATACGTTGTACCATTCACATGCCTGTAAAGAATTGAAATAAACAATGTAGTGCAATTAACAAGCAATAAATGAATCATTTCACCTACCTACACAAGCCTCTTAGATGACAGAGTCCGTTTCTAGTATTATGTCACATTGAATTAGTATCACCAGGCTGTCGTTAAGAGTTTGACAAAAAATTGAAATGAGTGCTTAACAAAATACCTGAACTGGAAAGAACTGAATATCAGGTAGTAATGGCCATATGAGGAAAAGTCATTTTACAGTACTATTTATATATATATTTAATGACATTAACATCTAGAATACAACTATTATCTTACTAACTTGGAATCAACCAGAGGTTTGTGGTCATAAAACCATTCTGCAACAGCCTTGTCTTCCTCCGGATCAAGTTCCATCTGGATGGCTTCGAGTGGCTCCACGTCAAGCACGTTGTCAGCATAATCAAGTGGAGGCTCCTCATCATCAAAAGGTGGGAACCTCATTCGTTTAAAGTGACGTCGGTCTCGCTTCTCTCGTCTCATCATAATCCACATAGTACTACAAAAAAAACCAGAGGTCCATGATAATAATAAAGAGGATACTAAATGAGCCATCTTTCATCAAGAAATTTTTGCCCTGAGTGATACAATTTTTCTGTCATGCAATTTATCAAATGACAAAGGAAAACTATTTCACAAAGGACACATATTTGATAATAAATGGCAGCAAGTTTTATTTTTTTTTATTTATTACCCCTAAAAAAATTTTTTTGACTCTTTTAGATACTAAATGTTCTGTATGATGATCTAAACTCTTAATATTCAGAAAAGATAATGCCATATTCAAACGAAGACAAAATTGCATCAGAATTTGTTAAAAAATATACATCACGTATCAAACACAACACTAATAACTTACCCCCACTGACCAATATACACAGGTTCAATAACCCAGGGTATTTCATTCACAAATGTGATGGCTCCTGTGATGTGATACAGAACACTAACATCACGAATCTGCTCCCAGGGCATCGGCATGTTTTCCATCAACTTCATCACTGCATGGGGCATGTATTTCAAAGCTCTGAAAAGATTTTTTAAAATATATTTGTTGTCTTACAATTAAGGAATCTGTAATGTTCTGCTAAAATGGGAACAGCTCAAACACATCATCTCAGTGATTTTGATAAAATATTTGAATGATTAATTTAAATTTGTATGCAAACAACTGACATTCTTTTTGTGTATACCATAAAAAAATACAAAAATGTTATGTTTGAGAAACAACACTTTATAGTCTGAAATTCAAATAAACATACTGCAACATATATAACTTTCAAATGAACACATTGCAATATATGTAACTGAGGACTGTCGTTTGAAAATGTTCAAGACCAATTTTTGTTATGTTGCTAAGACTTTAATTATACTGGTAATCACAGCTGTATGTACCAACCCAAGATAGACTCTCTTGTCATGGCGGAACTTCCTGTTTGTCATGTCACCATGGTCTCTGACAATTTTCCGCACATGCTCAGGTGGCATGTCCTCTTTCTGTGCATCAACAAAACCAAACTTGCGCTTCTCTGCATAACGCTTTGACTGCAACTGTTGCCATTTTCGTGCTGAAAACAGAAAGAACACCATGTTGGATAATTCAGTAAATAAAAAAAAATTGTTGGCTGATAAGTTAAGACTGAAGACTGCCAAATGACATAATCAGTGCAGAATATCCAAGCCTCCCCACCCACAAAATGGTACAAAGCTGTTCTTTTATAAATCATAAAATCTTATTGTTGATTTAATAAGTCTTTGATATTCTATAAATAAAATATTACCAGCCGTCAATGTTCATGATGGTTATCAACAATGTTGCCATAAAAGCTGTTGCGTTACTGGTTTCCAGCAGAACCCAAACTAGTATCTAGTTTAATTATCAATGCATTCCAGTGTTAAAACAAAGAGCTAAATCAAAATACTGGACAATAATTATAAAAGGCATTTATAAACCTTTATCTTGGAGTTTCTCTTCTGACATGTATTCAGGCACCTTAGGCTGTTGAGGAACTGGCACTGGCTGTGGTTGTTGTGGTACTGGCTGAGCATGAAGGGTTGGAATGACTGCCTGCTGGATAACGGGCACCTGACCAATGATGAATGGCTGGCCTCCAGGACCAATCACTGTGTATGGAAAGGCCATACTCCTGGTTGGACAAGTCTCTCGTGATTTTTCTCTCTGTAAAGTAATGATCAATAACTGAACTTTAGGATGTTTATGTAATGAGATACTAGATGCAAGTTCTGATGTACTGCCTTAAGTCCAAATGCAAGAGACAAAGTGCCCAAGCTAGACAGCAACATTTCTGAACCTGTCCATAATTAGTCTTTTATTTAGAGTACTTTTGTTATGTGGCTGATCCACTAGAAAACATCACATCGTTGAAGGAAGATACAAGAGCAAAATAGAAGAGTAATTTACTAATTAAATGTAAATTTATTGTTGCAAAAAGGGTAATTAATATAATAATCAATTATTTTGCTGCCAAATCGAAGCTTTGTTGACCGTGTAACTATGACATGTATTTTGAACACAATAAAAATTGGGGAAGGGGGCTGTGATCTCCACCATTGTCAGAAATCTTTCAAATAAAAATACAATATTTTATGAAATAAATGTTTAATGATTTTGACATGTTAACGTTATCAATGCAGATTTAAATTTTGAGCCCTACAAAAAAAATTCCTATTTAGACTTAATATTTTTTTTTTTTTCAGCAATGGATCTGCCCCTATTGGTATTGGCTTATTTACTGCTTCAATCAATCAATGACAATTGCATATCTGTCATACTTGTTGTTCAGAAGCATAGGAAAGTATTTAAAAAAATAGTATTTAAACACAATTTTTATCAGAACAGGTAATTGAAATCCATATACGCTGGTTTTACTTATATTTGAGTATTAAAGAAATATCTGTGTTGTAATATTAATTGTATTTCCCCGCAAACAGTCTGAAATAATGTAAAATGCCATCTCCCGGGTATGTCAATTTCACCAAGGGACGTAACTTGCTCTAACTTTCTGTTCACTTGAGTATACTGTTACTAATCATTATGCATTTCCGTATGAGGGTACCTCTGTTCACACAATATTTTCTTCAATGTGATGCAAGTCTTGTGTTTTTTCTGTTAGTATTCCTGTAGCTGAAGATAAGCAGAACATTTGGAACCAAAGTTTTATGTTTATCTGGATTATTAAACTCATGGTGGAATAAATATTATAATTATGTTGCCTTTTAAGAAATGGCTGGATGTTGCTACTAACAGTCACACTGGGAGGTACGAAACGACATAAGTACGAAATTAATGGCATTCATAATTAGGCCTTATCTGTTATAGGAAATAAAATATTAACGAAAACACATACATCTAGCTTAAACATGTTTCCTTAAATGCAAACTTAATGTTAATTTGCAAATCAAATTGTCATACCAACAAACACAATTAAGTCAAATGATATAAACAATAAAATCATTAAAATAAACACTTTTTTAAAAATAAAATAGCATTTTACCCATTTTGTTTCAGTAACTTTTACTGACACGAATTACTTCCGGTGAAATATGCTCCAAACAGATGCGTGGATGTTGTATTTTAGAGAAAACCTAAACTCCGGATTGAAATTCAGATTTAAAGTGGTAGTGTAATAGTTCAGGAAGTTAATGCTTTTTTGATTATTGGTTATTGCATTAAGTTCAGCTCGCGACCCGTATGGGATTTACTTTGAAAAGGGATGTAATAAGCACGTAAGTTGGCAATTTTATTGTATATCTAGATATTTCTTGTAGTGTTTTGATCGGAAACTGAAGCACCTGTAGCCAGAAAATTACAGGGCTTTGCTCTATTGCGGGTATATAGCCCACATTGGAAGGGATGCCAACCAATAACCAATAATCAATAAGCAGCTCGTCCATTTTGGACAAGTAGTATAATAGTTGCTTAATGAGGGAGACCGACAGATTAAAGAATATTGTACGTGTTGTTTTAACTGTTTTGTGCGTTCTCACTCTTTATTAATGTTTTGGAAGGTGCGTTCGTGAATTTAATATGAAAATATTTAATATGAAAATGTTATAAAATTCTTTTGATTAAAAATTGTTTTAGTCGGTTGTCCTGTGCCGTGAACAGATTGTCTTGTCTAATTGTGGCATAGAAAGATTGTCTTGTCTAATGGTGTCCTGGACAGATTGTCTTGTCTAATGATGTCATGGACAGATTGTCTTGTTTAATTATGTCGTGGACAGATTGTCTTGTCTAATGATGTCTTGGACAGATTGTCTTGTCTAATGATGTCGTGGACAGATTGTCTTGTCTAATGATGTCGTGGACAGATTGTCTTGTCTAATGATGTTCTGAACAGATTGTCTTGTCTAATGATGTTATGGACAGATTGTCATGTCTAATGATGTCATGGACAGATTGTATTGTCTAATGATGTCATGGACAGATTGTCTTGTTTAATGTTGTCATGGACAGATTGTCTTGTCTAATGTTGTCATGGACAGATTGTCTTGTTTAATGATGTCATGGACATATTGTCATGTCTAATGATGTCATGGGCAGATTGTCATGTCTAATGATGTCATGGATAGATTGTCTTGTCTAATGATGTCATGGATATATTGTCTTTTCTAATGATGTTATGGACAGATTTACTTGTCTAATGATGTCATGGATATATTGTCTTGTCTAATGATGTCATGGATAGATTGTCATATCTAATGATGTCATGGACAGATTGTCTTGCCTAATGATGTCATGGTTAGATTGTCAGGTCTAATGATGTCATGGACAGATTGTCATGTCTAATGATGTCATGGATAGATTGTCTGGCTAATGATGTCATGGACAGATAGTCTTTTCTAATGATGTCATGGATAGACTGACGTCTAATGATGTGGAAAGATTGTCTTGTCTAATGATGTCATGGAAATATGGTCTTGTTTAATGAGTTGCTGTAACCATGCGGTAACGTAACGGAGTTGAGTTGCAGCGTTCGTTTGTTAATGATGATAAATGAAAACCTAGCACAAAAGATACAGACTGATCAGATGATGGTATTTGTACATATATATACTCAAACTTTTAGGATGTGAACTTGACCAATTAAAATATTTTGACACGCCTTTGCTTGTGAACGTTATGAAATTATGATTTGTTTTTGTTTGTTTTCTTTGCATCCGCGTTTTAGAAGTGACCGTTTTTAGACGGAGCAAGGTCTAACATTTTCACGTTTAAAAAAAACACACGTCTCAATTAATGTAATTGATTTAATGTATATAGTAGATGAGGCTACTGTCACCACTCGTACTGGTGTCACGCTGTTTTAACAGGTTTGTCAGTAGGTCTCGTCTATATTATTGTTTTTCATTTGATATCTAATGTAAAGCTATGTGTTCTCGTGTAGTGTATTATATCGATTATGTTTGACATAACGATTACACTCGTGTCTCATTAGTCTTCGCGGCACAAAAGTCTGCCCACGTTTACGTTGCGTTGTTTGCGTAAACAATCGTTCATGTATGTAAATCAGTGTTGGAAATTCATTGAGAATTGAGGTGGTCACCAGGGCTCCGAACTTTAAAAAGTTGGTGGACCAACCTATTTTATAAGTATTACCTACCAACAAGTTGTTTATTAATTTTTTTATGTAAGGCAATTGTGTGTCAAAAATGAACTCCAGAAATATAGGGTTCTCATTCATCCAAAAATATGGAGAGTCCATGGACTCATGAGAGAAAATGTGGAGAGACTAAAACAAAATTTAGAGATTCCATTCAGGACCATTGTGAATTATGAAGAGTCAACATTTGAAGTTGAAATTATATACCAAATACAATAGTATGTCTATTGTCATGTACAACAACTGACAACACAAAAATAATTGCAATTAAATATAGTTTTATTTCATAACCAAAGTTCATACTGATATTTATCTCTTTTTTTCACTCCATTATTACAACTCAAATGATGCAGGTTTAAAGTTGCATAGCTAAAAATATTAGTGGTCAACATATAAATATTTTGTAACTGAACGATTACCAACTACTTATACTTCAAAAATGCTATTCCTATGCATCTTCTGATATTGTGAGAAAAGTGTACATGTGTTAGAAATAGCATTGAAATGTATGTACAAAAATCTACGGAGTGCAACTTTCTCACCATGTGATGTTTGTTTTGATTTTTTCAGTGATTATTGACACAAAATAATGAGTTTGCATTGCTGAATTACAGTTAAATATCTGAAAAATAAACTAATGTGTACTGATAAGAACTTTATGGATGCTACTGTAATTGCTTCGGAAATTAAGCAGCTCATTATTATGCATGGAATGACTGATACTCGACGGTGTTGTGTTTCCGTTAGTCACCTGTTTCCATACATTTTGCTATCAAAGTATTAACTGTATATAGGACAAACTCCTTCCCTATTTTAAGTCTTAAAATGTCGTCTAATTCACGCAATATATATATATTTTTTTTTTTTTTATTTAAAAAAAAAATATGCATGCCGTGGATGGAATATGGAGTGTCCCATCCATGATCACTGCGTTGTTGACCCAAGGTACCGTGTCCATGAGATACTTAGACTCTAAGTAATACCCGGATTATACCGGAATACACATTCTGTTGACAAATTTTAATGCTTTCGGGTGTTCTACCAAGTTACGATGCACATGCATCATCATTTTACTCATTAGCATACTATGTGTGTTATCCGCGTTGATGGCCACTGTGAATAAAGCTACTTTGCACATATGCATAGCGGCAACTTCCACATACAAATGGACAGAATTTGTTTGTGTTTAACCGCTCGATAAAAACAAGACAGACAGACCAGACAGACAGACCAAAATATATTTTATTAATCAATGAATAAACAATGTGAATCATTTCCACACACAGATAAATGGCGTGTCATTGGAAGGTATTTAATTATTATGTCACTGTAGCCTATCTAGACATGGTGGACACACAGGCTACCAACTTTGAAAAGTTCGTAGCCCGATCCCATTTCAGATTTCAGGTGGACTCGGGCTCCCGGGCTCACAACCATTTCCAACACTGACTATGGTACGAAATGACCAATTAACTATGGTACGAAATGACCATGGTACGAAAAGACTATGGTATGAAATGACCAAAGCACTATGGTACGAAATGACTATGGTACGAAATGACCTTAAATTATGGTACAAAATGGATGGTACGAAATGACTATGGTACAAAATGATTAACATCGATTAGGAATATTCAATCAAAGTATGAATATCAATGCATTATGCCTCACACATACTATTACTGAAAATATTTTACAATGGATAGCTAAGATTGGTAATTTAAACAATGCTCTCTTTCCACTCTCCTTGCTTTATTTTTTCACTTTACTCTAGGATGGTACTTGCGTTTTCTACTGGGGCCCACTCTCCATGCAGCTACAGTGAGACTGTTTTGCAACCATCCTAATAGTCCACAAGAAAATTTTGACCGAATACTATATCATGAAGTGCCTTGGAAGAGTCCAACTGGCATGAAAAGCGACCGACACGACATTTATGCAGATGTCTCTATAGTGATCGCTGGCTCTTTTAACTACTTCTTCACAATTGATCAAAGGTTTGTAGTCTTTGTTTCGTTCGCTCGTTCATTCATTCATTCATTTTTCCATTTGTTTATTCATTCATTTGTCCGTTTGTTTGTTTGTTCATTCTTTTGGTCATTTGTTCAGTCATTTGTTCATACCGTTATTTAAAGAAAATCACAATTTTTTATTTAAAATTTTTATTTTATTTTTTTCCAGCAATAAACCAGAGAATGCAAATGGTATGGGTTACTTTTTGGTTGACCCATCTTTGTATGTTGGTCCAAATGATGAAGAAATTACTCTGGATTGTTTACAGTGTCAAACTGTCGTCACAAAAATGTTAGGCCCATTTCCAGAATGGGAAGGAAGACTTTTAGTCGCAAAGGAAACAGGGTATAATGTCATTCATTTCACGCCAGTGCAGGAACTGGGAATATCCAACTCTGCATACTCTATCCGCGACCATCGGCACTTGAGCCCAGTGTACGGTGCTGAGTACACGTACAACGACATGGACACACTCATCAAGAAGATGAAGAACGAATGGGAAGTGTTGTCACTCACTGATCTCGTGTATAACCACACAGCTATTGACAGTAAATGGATCCAGGAACATCCCGAGTGTGCTTACAATCTGGAGAACTCGCCACATCTTCGCCCAGCATACGTGATGGATCGAACTTTGCTTGAATTTAGCGACCAGGTGGCTGAAGGCAAGTGGGAGACGAGCGGTATTTCTCCAAAAATTGAGAGTGAGGAAGACTTGCAGGTTTGTATATTAGATTAGTTTAAATAACTGTGTTCTATGTACTATACTCTTCAAAAAATATAGGGGGAACTCTAATAAGAATTTACAATTGCCAAAATTGTACGGTAAATTAGCTTCAGGAAATGGTTATTTGATAACAGTGAATTAATTTGGCAAACATTACAACCAGTCTTGAAGGACATTTGGGGTCAGAAGTGAAATTTGAAAGTAGATGCACTTTTTTTTAATCAGTTTTGGGACCCTCCTAAATATTGCAATTTAAAAAAAATTACTGTTATAATTGTTCGTTTTTTATTATTATGTTTTTTTAACGTTAAAAAATCCAAGGATGATTTTCTGCTAACGTGGTTGGCAGTCTTTGATGTTGACGCACATGAATGTTCTTTATTAGGATGTCTGTCGTAAAAACATATTTTCACTCTAATAGTTGATATTAACATTAATATTTCAGGTTCCATAATTTATATAAATCATCCATATTTTGCATTGATTACAAAAATACTTATATACTGTTTACACCACTTGGAACATGGATTTTTGTCGATTACTTTAGTTTATTTGAACCTAGGCAAAAAAGGACTAGAGTTTTGGAAATAGCAATAAATGTCCTATGTTCCACTTTTTTTACATTACTTTGTTAAATAATAATAAAAAATATTACTCATTACCTCGTATATTAAAATTGGAAAAATTGCACATCGTTAATAACATTTGGCAGATGACAGCATTACAAAGAGGGGTAACTCTGTACATTTTAACATTTGGAACATCTCGGCCATTTCCGGTAATATTTGTATCTCTTTTATCGTTTTTGCTTTAATAAATAATTTTTTTGCATACATGGCATTGATATTAAGTTAAAATAAATATATTTATATAATAATAGTTGCGTACCTTAAAAATACATTATACAAATAATTACCTAACACCCCCATTTTTATATAAATTCTGCAGCAAATAAAACATGGCAGTCTAAGTAATGCCAGCTCGAAATGTAAAAAAATTACTTCTGACTGCTGTTTAAACAATATAGAACCAATGGACACAGCAATCTGCACCAAAAATAAGACTTTTTTTTTTTTAATCTAAAAAATATCAACATTGAGGTAAGTTATACATTTTGTTTTTTATTTGTCAAAAACCATGTTCCAAGTAACACAGACAGACTATAATTAGCAGTTTGAAATGGGGCCTATATTTCCCATTTGGCCCAAGCCTATTGCCAGCTCAGCATAGCCCTGACGTCAGAAATAGGTGAAAATGACCTTTTGTTTTAAATATTCACACTTGTAAAAATAAACACTTTTGGTCCTTCAAAAAACAACAAACAAAATTTGTTTATTTTGTTTTGAAGATAATTACAATTAAATATCTCTGATTAAATGGATTAGAACGTAGTAATGTGTTTGCTATTTTATCAGAGCTGAGCCTTTGAAGTAAATGACTGTCTTTTGTTCTTTTTCAATCTGCGCTCCTAGGATTTGTTTTAAAATATTCAGAAAAAAATTACAATGACTTTTGTCTGATTTTCCCCATTAATATCGGTCAGTTTTACTTTTAAATTCTAAAACACATCTGATTGCTAATTTACAACTCCTGAAATTGCACATACTAATTTACAACTCCTGAAATTGCACATACATGTAGCTATCAGCATTGCTGTGGAGATTGCCGCAGAGTTTTTCATTCACTGCAGCACATTTGTTTGCCGTAGACTCATAAAGTTTTTAAAGGTATATTTTTTCCTTATTATTAAAAATAAAGTATACTTTACACTAAAATTGACTATTTCTCCACAGCATTTATTTTGCAGTGGGCATTTTTTTTTTTTTTGTTGCAGGGTTTGAATTTAGAAACTAAATGTTAGTCACAGAATATGTTCATAAATGAATTTTTTTTTAAATGTTGGCTATTAGCAGTCTATAACAGTGCTAATATGAATTACGGTAGTGAAGGTAATTTTTAGAGTAAGTATACTAAACCAAAAAAGAAAGTTGACATTTTTTTGTTTCAGTGGGTGGTCACAGTAATGGTCCTTTGGCAGAAAACAAGTGCACAACTTATGATACTACTGCACACATGCACACACTCACACACACTCACACACACATCATCTCTTCCTCCTCCTCCATCTGCCCCTCCTGCTATGGTTATCTTTTTCCAGAATTTCTGCCATGAATGTTGTTTGGTTTATGAAATAAATGACTATTGATTACATGTATACTTTCTTTTTTGTTTTAGTATATGTTGAGATTTTGTACTGTTACAGTTATTTCATTTTGCATACTAATTTGTGAATTATCAAATTTTGTATGACCACATAATATTTCACAATTTTTATTTTCAGAAAATAGCTGCTGTCCTTTCATCAGAAGTGTTGCCAGCACAAAAATTCTACGAGTTCTGGTGTATCGACATTGATGGTACCCTTAAAGAGTTCAAAAAAAAAATTGAAGGTGATTTCTTGTTAATGGTGTTCTGAAGGATTTAATTGATTTGTCTTTATCTGCTTTTGTTATTAATAGCTAACCTCTTTACCTGAGCTATACTGTAGAACATCAGAGAAACATTAAAATTAATAATTTAAACTAATTATTATTATATTTAAAGTTTATTATGATTATTGTTATTCTAGTCAGGGACAATATTTCACTTAAATGATTCTTCGGTTCGTGTGTCAGTTACGCAAATTTCAATCTATGCGAACCTCCAATCAGTTCAAGGTTACATGGTGAACTGCTAAGTTGTGAAATTATAAGTTGAAAACTTTAGAGAAATTTTACTCAGCCAGAATTTTAAGACTGATTTTAGATGCTTGATATAAGTTTCAAGTAAAGTTTGTTTTATTTAATAAGGCCTCTACAGCACTTTGATTTTTATCTTATCAACTATTGGACATCAAATATATGGTCATTCTGATATATTTCTTTAGAGGAACTCCACTGCTGCCACATAGGCTACTCTTTGTGATAAGCAGCAAGGGGTCTTTTATATGCACTTTCCCGCTTGAACCAGTTGTGGACCATTGGTTGGAACAAAATAGCCCAAACTGCAAATTGGTCTACTGAGAAGTGATATAAATTTAATGCAACTTTTGAGACCTAATGGATTATTAACCCACTATTAATCCCTTAATCACTAGTATAATGCAATTATTAATCACTTAATCAAGCAATTGATTACGTAGGTAAAAAACCAGCCGAACTGATATCTGCTTACCTCAAATTTTGAAATCTTGCGTCCTGTGTATTTAAATTTACTACAGCCTTAAATTATTTTCAGCAAATATTGTTTCAACAACCGAAGTTAAAGAGCTAGTGATAATGCAAGATCCGCTGTTTCGCAGACTTCGTTCCACAGTGTGTATGAACACAGCACTTCGTATTTACAACACTGATCAGTAAGTAACAATACAATTTCTAATACAGTGTGGCTTTTTCTTTTAAATATTAACAATAGGATCTTTAGGAAAAATGTGTACACAAACTTGTGTGTGTGAATAATTATGCAGTACTAGTAATAATAATAAATTTCATGAATACTAACTGATTTCCCAGTTAATTCTGTAATTATTACGTAATTAATTTATAACAACCTCAAAAGGTGAATTTCCGAGAGGCAGTGTTTATCTTATAACCTCAAAAAGAGAATTTCTGACAGCCAATGTTTATCTTACAACCTCAAAAAGAGAATTTCTGACAGCCAATGTTTATCTTATAGCCACAAAAAGTGAATTTCTGAGAGCCAATGTTTATCTTACAACCTCAAAAATGAATTTCTGAGAGCCATTGTTTATCTTACAACCTCAAAGAATGAATATCTGACAGCCAATGTTTATCTTACAACCTCAAAAAGTGAATTTCTGAGAGGCAATGTTTATCTTACAACCTCAAAAAGTGAATTTCTGAGAGCCAATGTTTGTTTATCTTACAACAACAAAAAGTGAATTCTGCGAGCCAATGTTTATCTTACAACCTCAAAAAGTGAATTTCTGAGAAAATATGAAATAATAATTAATTAATATTTTAATATACATGGAGCAATTTGAAACTGATCTAACAGCCACATGAAGATTTCAAAGATAGCATTACTAGTCAGGAAAAAAAACCTGTATGTTCAGGACCTGATACTTTAGGACAGTCTTTTTGGAATAATGTCCATAGAGGAATCCATCAGCGCGTCTAGTCTATGGGGTTTAGACTCCCTTTTTTATCCACCAATTTCAAATTTTCATTTTGTAATTGGATCTTAGCTTTAATTTTGATCCTCCTCCAGTTTTAAATTTCTAAACACTATTTTTCATACCCCTTTTTAAAATTCATGGATCTGCATCTGATTCCTTGCATTCATATTTTTAATACTTAACGATTTAACGTTTTTATTATTTTAAAAGTAACAAAGCATACAGAAAAATAACTGAAGTGTATTATGGCTTGTAGAATCTTGCCACAGTAGATAATTTGGGATGACACAGGGGTCAAAATTCAGGTTTTTTGCTAGTATTCCAAAGGAATAATGAATTTCAAAAAACACTATTCTGTCTGAGAATGTACTATCCCTTTACGTTTAAAGGTATTAAAGATTATAAAATTAACATAAAAGTAACAAATTATTTCGTTAATATCATCTGCCCCTACAAAGACCGAAATGTTTGTATTTACTATTAATTGGATTTTCGACCAAAAAAGTGCAAAAACTAAAAAAAAAAATTGTTCAATAATTTCTCGTAGTTGCGCTATTCAAATTTTCTCCAACTATGAACAGACTTACATTTTAGTTTTTCTGTGTCGTATACATTATCATGATTTTATTTCTAAATTTCTTTTTGTTCACTGGCAGTTCCTTTACACCATTATATACATCCATAGTTTCGAATCGAATGGCAAAAGAACTATAACACTGCTTGCATTACATAAAACAGAAGAAAGAGCAAGAGCTTGTGTATCAGTGTTTGCAGAAAGTGGAAGTGGAATCAAACACACTCTGCACATTATACTTGTTCAATAAGATCATTTCATTCATAAAAAAGTGGTTTTATTTTAACGAGAATAGCAGTCGAACAAGCAAAGACAGAATGTCCACAAGCGGATTTCACTAATCCGTTTTTTATTATAACCTTCCTAACGGAATACTAGAAGATTAATTTTAATATTCCATTTCAATAATCAGCATTTTCAGAATAGCTGAATAGCATATATTTCGACCCCTGTGATATTATAACAGAGAAAATAATTTTTGTAAAAGAGAATTCTGTTTTGTTCAGATACACAGATCTGCCTACCTTTCCAGTCTCTCCATAATATTTCCGGACAGACACTCCAAACTATGGCTTTCCGGCGATACAGTCAGATCTTCCGCTGGCTTGGCGAGTCACCCAGATTTATATTTAAATTTAAAACTTTTTTTTTGCTTAAGATGTCAGAGTTCGCTTGCTCCTAATGGATTTGTATAACAGACTGACCGGTGTAGAAACCGTTTATGAAAGGCACAACCTTTTGCTATTGTTACACTTTCTGGCTTGACTTTGGCATCAGATATGGCGGGTGCGATGACAGTTGTCATGTGTGAGGCATTTCTGACAGAACCCATAGATTTCCTGAGAAATTATATTTATGGCCCCTAGGTTCCTGAAAGGGCTTTTTATGGGTAGGCAGGTCTGGATACATTCACATTAGTAGCATCTGTGTTCTAGTGAAATACAGATGCACATACTTTTACTGATATGTTGTGCATTGAATCTCAAAGATGTACTCGCTATAAAATTATTCGATGGTATTGTATTAGCATTTGCAAATGCATATGACCTGTCAGATGCAGCATTTTTCTTGTTTTGGCTCTATGTAGATGTGTTAGAGCTTCATCTGTGTAGATGCTGTCAATAGTTTTTGTGTCGATCATGTTTTTGTTTTAAAATACCAAATAGAACAAAAATTATAAATCAAAATGAAAATATTGTTATGAACAAGAACATTAGAAAATACCCAAATGAGTTCAAAATTAAAAGGTACGTCTGCCCCAAATAATTAATATAATGTTATTGATCCAGGATTGTCAATTTGAGCCGATTGTTGATGAAAATCATTGGGTTAAAACCTGTTTCCGATCATTTGTTTTTACTTCATAAAAAAATAACATCGAAATTTTTTACTTGCAGTTACAATCTAGGACATTCAAAGTTTGTTACGGCAGTTTTGATTGGTAAATAAATGGCTTAATAATGTGCTTCCGGTAGCTTAGGAGCAATTATAAAATACAACAAGTAGCAATGATGCAAGGATGTACCCCAGGCCTAATCTGTTACTTTCACAAGTTAATCTGCTACTCCAAAACAAAATTAAAACCCTGCTGATCCGACTTATTAGCTATATCTGACAAAAAAATTAAAATAAAAAATAAAAACCATCATCTTTGTATATTTAAGGGACTTGTCTTAAAATAGTTTTCGCTGAGTGTGAGAGAAAGGTGTTGATTATGCTTTATTTACTGTGACTAGTTCGAGAGAATTGAGTTGATATTAATTCCATCTATTACTTACCTAACAGGGATGATAATAATAGTGACAGGTAAATAATCATGTTTTGCTTGATTTTTTTTTTTTTTAAAAGGTTTCAGTGCCAAACAAATTTATTGGTATGTGAGATTTCTGTGTTAATTCCATTGTCTGCTATACTACACTCACTGTGACTCAGTCTGTTAACAATATAAAGTTAACTACATAACAAGACAAGTATTTTAGGAATTCTGCTTCTACTATGACTTGAGCCACATACAGAGGACTGTAAACTAAATATTGTGATTGTTTGCACATTGTCACCTTTGTCACGTGTTGTTATTGTGCATCATAAACTCAAAATGATATATTAGGCAAATACTTATTTGGGCAAAAGGTGTTCATTATTACCGTATATGCCATATTTAATGCCCCTCAGGTGCGTTACATTTTGGGAATTTGGATTTTATTGAGTTCACGATAGTTTGAAATTGTGTTCTCACTGTTAAATATTTTGTGCAATATAGATTACTAGTGTGTGCATTCATTACATACTTTGGATACTACAGCACGATCATGGATTTATGCTAAGGTAAATCATTTTTATTTTGCAAAATGATTGGGGACATTAAATAGGCAATATATGGTAATTACCAAGACATTAAAACATTTTAAAACTACATTTTTCATAAATTTTCCAGTAACGTTGAAATATTGTTTAATAGTAACTTAATAGTAATCAGTAGCCCTTCAAATTGTTAAGCTATATATTATTTAAATGTTTGTTTTTTCAAAAGCAGATAATTTACCAAAAGATTATTTGTATTGTTATAAAGTAAGTTTGTTTGGCACCTGACTTATGGCAGTTCAGTAGTGTTTTCTTGTTTGTTACTATAGCTTTTGTAGAAGATATTTTTGTTATTTTTTAATTGTTTGGGTTTTCTAAAGGAAACTTGCATATTATTTTAATGTTTAATGTTTGTATTATTTGAATTGATGCTTTTCCCTTTTCATTTCCTTAATGGAAATCATTGGAAATAAACAGCAATAATTTTTATTGTTTATTAAATTTCATTAAATTTGAATTATTATTAAATTTAATTAAAGTGTATTAAATTTGAATTATTATTAAATTGTATTAAATTTGAATTAACAAAAAATATAACAAAAGTTCTTTTGGTTTTGTTTTAGTTTTTGTTAAAGAAATTGAACACTGAAAATTGTTACATTTTGTTCTGTGATTATAACTGTACATGCAATGTTTTATTCAATTGCTACTTTTCATGTTTACTTGCTTTTGTTGATATTTAAACAAAATATGTTTTAAAATAAAGCATTTAGTTTTATACATATTTTATCAAATTTCTTAATACCTCTCTGAAAATTAATCAGTTTCCAGGAATATTTTCTTAAAATTAATAAGTTTTGATGTTAAAAAAAAAAGTACAGATTATTAAAAAAAAATTACAAAATATTTCTGGTTTGTTTTTTGTCCTGTTATGACTTTAAATACTATGAATTATACTGACATAGCTTTCTAAGTACTTTGTTTTTTTGGTGTGATAGTTAAAAATTACATGCACAAGCACAAAGTTCTGTAGAAATTAACCCAGCATGTAGCAACAACCTTAGATTATGCATTTGCTTTGGAATGCTAATACTTTTGGATAGATTATCATCACATATGTCTACATATTGTTCATCTATTAGACTAGTTCTTATAAACACAGCAAGCTTTATTGGTGTCACTAAGCCAAAAAAATCCAATCCAATTAGTATTATTGGCTTACTAATTTTATAAGTAGATGGTAATTGTAAACAGTTTTGGTTTGACAAAGAGTTTCAACAATATGTATACGTGTATAATTTTATATAATCTTATATAAGTATTTATTTGAAAAAGTTACAGACCAGTCGTAAAATGGTGGAATTTTTAAAATTAATAATAGAACAGAAATAATTAGTGGTGCTGATAAATTAAGGGTTTGTTGTTGCTGATGCCATTTTCTGAAATATCATAAAGTGGATCTTAAATGTTTTGACCAGGATTCATCTTAGTTTCTTGCATAAGTCTTTAATTTTTTTTACAATACAACAAACAATTAATTAAATGCAGGGCTCCTGGAACAATTTTGACATTGGGGCGGCGAACTAGCAATGTTGAGGGTCACGAAGTGGTCCAAATTTGCTATGAGGGTTTGGGGTCATGTTATCCTGGTAAAATTTTGAAATGTAGATAATGCCTTAAAACTGGACATCATAAATAATATTTGATTGTGATAAAATGTGTTGCTATTTTATATAAAAAGAAATGGAAGTTATATAGTAAAACATTATAGAGCGTTTAGTTACATTTTAAAAACTTTATCTCAACTGCTGACTCTGCCACCCCAGTTCCGGAGGCCAGGAAATGTCTTTAGAAAATACTCTGAATGCAGTAGAATGAATTTTTTAAATTACAAAATTAATGCATTTAATAGTTAACATATACTTAACATTTCTGCTACTTCTTAAATTAGTTCAAGTCTGAACATAAAAATCTAGGTTTTTTACAGTAAACAAAAATAGGTTCTATCTATCATAAAACACAATGGGCTGTTACGCATCAGACTGAATCATATAAATAAAATGCAGTGCCTGGTGTACTATAGACAATATATAACTGGAGCGGGATGTAGCTCAAACAGTAGCGCATCCACCTGTGAACCGGTAGTGCAGATTGGTCAGTGCAGTACAATGTGGATGGGATTAGTCTTAACAAGTGACAAAGATAATTTTAGTGTATTTCCATATTAAATTTATCATGTGTCTTTTGTGATGTTTAATACAACATTGACACATTTTTGTTACAAATTGCATGATTGGTTATGTATGCTGTGAAATAGACCTTCCTGACAGAATACGTGCATGGTTTAAATACATGTAGGTATATAAAAACTTCTAGAACCTAACATTTTTGAAAATATTTAAAATGTTTGGTTTTGCAATCACGTTTTTTATTATTTATTTTTTTATTGTATTGTTCACTGGTGAGTAATATATTTTGTTCTCATTTGAATTTCATTAAAATAGTGCATAATCTTCAATATTAAATACTTAAGAAATAAATTTTGTTATGAAATTATATAATAATAGTAATTATTAAAAACTCAATATGCCACTTTAATGAATGATAAATTGAAAGCATTGACTGTCAAGAATGCAGATAATTTTTCTTTTTGTTAAGACCTGGATGTTTCAGTCGACAAGACCGTATCAAGAAATGCTGTGGTCTTCTAAGAGACAAACTGATTGAGCTGAATGCAGTCAAAGAAAGGGAGATGGAAGATCATTTAAAAGCTGCTATTAAAAATTACCTGGCAAATGGACAATGGCGATTTCTTGACTCTAAGGGTCCAAAGATACCAAAAATCTCCAAGGATCATCCAATAATGCATGAGTAGGTTTTTAGAATTTAGATTGGAATTTCAACAGTTTGTTTATATTTAAGTTCTCAGTGTTTTCTTAAAATATTTTGTGGAAAGAAGTTGTTCTTCATATGGAACAGGCATCGTTGATAAATGTTTTGACATACATCTACAGGGTTCAAACAGATATAAAAAGAAAAAACATGAAAAGTGCTTCAATTTGAGCAAATAATCATAAAAAGTGCTTCTAATGCATAATTTAGGTAATAACTATTTTAAATTACGATGCACATTTTTATTTTATCTTTTAACTTGAGAAAATGACAATGTGTGTTGTTAATAGCTTCTGCGTGATCTCATCATTTTATTGCAAATATCAGAAATTGCCAGATATATACTTAAACACATCCAAAAATGTATCGGGTCAAAAGTTTCTAATTGTCATTCAGAACACTTCGGCCAATTCCACATATACCTTGTTTATTCGTAGAGCTGTTACAGTATTCTAAGTAATTAACTGCTTAAAAGTTAAATAGAAAACTTATACACATTATTCATCTAGTTATCTAAGCTAATTAGATGCAAAAGGGAGGACTTGTTAATCATGTCTTAAAAAAACTGTTTTATATATATAATGGATCACAGTTCTGTGATAAAATGTTGAAGAGTACTAATTTGGGGTTAGGGAGGCAGGTATGAAAAAGTAGTATGCTTCGTACATCTGGAAATTATTAAAATACAGTGAATGAAAAAAAAGCCCTTGAAAATTAAACTTTTAAATTTTTTTTTTTTTTGATGGTGATTGGCAGCTGGATAATTTTTATTGATTTGCAGGTACTTTGTTTGGCCACCACGGCACAGTGGCAATGTTCAAAATGCTGAACGGATGCTGGAGGGAAATGAAAAACATGTCATGGCAGTCAATGGTTGGGTGATGGGAGATGATCCACTGAAGAGTTTTGCTGAACCAGGTAGGAAAATGTTTGTTAAAGTTGGTGATTTGAATGAAAAGGTAATATGTGAACTTAATTGTCCTTACCGAGAACATACATATCATTATGAAGAACATATTTGCTTAGGCCAGTGCAAGGAATGTGCATTCCCCATTTGACAGACTACACCCCTTTTAAAGTCTCAAGTTTTCACTTGAATTTAGTGGCCCTCAGATGGAATTTCCCTATCCACTCCCACCCAATATAAAAGAGTCTTATGGTATTACCACTTAAAGACTTAAAGATTATCATCACTCTGATTAAGAAAATGTCAGAGCATTGGGCATTTTTCATATTTTAGTTACAAGCAAGAATACTAGTCGTGTGTTCACAAATCTTGTATATACATTTACATTATCTTTTACATTTAGTGTACACTGATGGCACTAAAGTCTGCGCAACTAAGCATTTGTGATATTTTAAAAGCAAAATTAGTTCATAAAAAATATTTGTTTTACAGTCATACAGTTGTGGAACAGTAAACACCTTATTAGTAGTAACATAAAAGTTCTTCTTATTTTTTAAAACTCTTGCAACAAACACTTTATTTGTGACACCCCGCTGTTTTCACTAACCTGTTTGACGGCACATAAGTCTGTGCACTACGCATAAAAATTTCCGTTTGACCCACTTCCGATGACATCAGCAGGAAAGGTCATATCAGTAACACAGTAGGGGTCATTTAATGACGTACCACATATAAAGTCTGTTTCAAATTCCTAAATAATTTTAAAATAAGTTCCATAAGAATGGTGGTCCTTGATTTTTACTTTTTGATAACAGCATATAATGTGAATAAGAAAGTTAATGTTAACACATGGCCAAAAGGTGACCACTTGGGATATCGCTAATCACAGTATACATTCATTTATATTTCAACATTATTGTTGCATTGACAATGAACCATTTATGAAACAAACTATAGCTACATGTGTTCACCATTAATAGGTCAGTAGCCATTTTCAATGTAGACGTGTCAGATAAGGGCAAATTTAAAAAATAAACTTGTCTTTCTTTTATAGATAATGTTGCACTTTTATGTTGTTTGGAGATTCAATTGTTTCTGTGATTTATATAATATACATTTTCTGTAAACTCTTATAAGCCGAACTGTTGGATGGGAATTATTTACTTGACACAATGGCAGGTGCTCTGAGTGTTTTCGCTGCGCTTACAAAAGCATGCTATTTGTGCATTGTGTCGAATTAAACTATTAAAGATTTCACTTTTTATACATCTTTTTGATCAAAATAAGTTAATTTTATCGTCTTTGGAGGACTTAAAATAAAACGGTTTTCTTGTTCATTTACATACAGGAACGCAACGTAAAGGAGCGCAGACTTTTGTGCCGCGCAGACTTATGAGACGTGAGTGTATTTTCAACATAGAGGTCCCCCTGCTTGCAGAACGTTCTGCATTCTGTAGGCCTAATTTATGCCTGCCGACCGTTTACCCTTTTAAAAAAAAACCACTTCACAGCCCGTCGGATCTACAATAGTCATTGTTTTCTCGACGGTCGGGTGAAAAGTAAACGAGTGAAGAAATTCACCGAATTCCTTCACTCAAGACACGACCATCGGGTCTACAAGACCAATTTCCTTCACTGTAGACCCGACGGTCGGGCAAATAATAATAGCCACAACTTTATCATTATAATTTATAATAAAACTATTGGAAGTCTTGGCAAGTTCCGAATTTCCCCCAAGTTAGGGTTGCCGTTGGGGTTAGTTTTATTATTGCATACATAGTCGTTAAATCTGTTCACTAGTGATGGAAGAAATTTTTTTTACTTACAGGCTATAAAGAATTGGTCAGATTTCATGCTTGTGAAGGACAATGTCACTTGAATTTGAAGATGACAAAAAACATTTGTCAAGCCAAATTTAGTGATCAGGTTAGATGCTCCCCTTCTGTCGAACTATTTCGCAGAAAAAAATAGCGAACACGATTTTATGTCAAGTTCAATCTATTAATTAAAACAAGTTTAACAACGCATAAATATAAAAAAAACTTATGACAGTTACAAGCAAGTTAAAATGATGACGTCACACACAAAAACCCAGAGACGTTTACGTCATAATTAATATTAATCAGGTTATTTAAATTTAAAATAGGTGATTTAAATGGTTATGTTGATCCCTAAAAGAGGCTTTTGGGTTGATACGTCAGTATAAGACTGACACCACTTCAACATTTTCATTGAGTAAGCAATCTGGGCCCATATTTTCGAAGCATTCGTGGCTACAATTTGTCTTAGTGACATTTTCCATGATTTTTTGTATATAGTGAATGTGACTACAAAAATGACGTCACTAAGACAAATGTACGATATCGAAGCGCTAAGAGAGCTTCGAAAATATATAAGCCCTGAAAAGTTTGGATGCGCTGAAAGTTTGAGTTAGGTCAGGTCAAGTATTATAAACGGGTCCACATCCAAATTGGTTCGGACCCGTCTCCCCCGGGTCCAATGTCCTAAGACTAGGACACCGGGCCCG